>JACBKR010000937.1:0-39951 GCA_014218235.1 Colocasia esculenta
GCCGAAAAGAACCTTTTATACCCTTAGGATTCCAAAGATACCCTTTTGGGGTACAAGGGCACACTTTTATTGAAGATTCTGATCGCCCTAGAAGGACACGTGGCAGCCATCAACTTTTAAGATGAAAAGTTTCCGTAGTGTGTCGACCTACCCTAGTGGTTGTGTCGACCACTGTCCCAAAGATGGAAAAACCTGTTCTGGGAGGAAGGTCCCGTGTCGACCTGCTCTTGAGTGTGTCGACCTGCTGTCCCAATCCTCAAACTGGCTGTTCTGGGAACTGGGTCTAGTGTCGACCTGCTTGGGAGTGTGTCGACCTGGGTACCTTGATCTCTGGAAAAACTGCCACTCGTGTCGACACACTCTTGACATGTGTCGACACACTCTTGACATTTTTACACTTTCCCTTTGAATCTGTGTTGATGTGTCGACACCATTGATGGGTGTGTCGACACATCTTTTGCATAAAAAGTTTGTACCTGAAAAATAAACACATATATCATTAGTTAAATGATTTATCATTACCATAAATGATAAATGTGGTTTGAAAAATACTTTTTGAGCATGACTTTCAGGTATGATGCTTTTGATATGTTTCAATTAAATTGCTTTAAGAACACTTCTTGTCATCATCAAAATAGGAGGAAATGATATGAATTAGGCATTCAACCAACATGCTGGCACTTTGCCCTGGCATCCTCTAGCTGAACTGGAATTGCTGGTTCTACTGCTGCTACCTTTGTCTGAGTTGCCTCTTCTTGGATTATAGGGCTTCGCCAACAATAAACCTCGCCCTATGCTGCTGAAGTTTTGGTCCAAACTCCAGCCACAAGTGAAAATCCACTCTTCTTTAAATTCTTGCTTCGAATAGCTTGACCTATCTTCTCAGAAACTGCTCCAGAAAGACTAATCCCATAATGCTGGAAAATCTTGGTTAGCAAATGAGCATATGGAAGGGACACATTCAATTTGCTTTTCTTGTCCCAAATCTGAGCGGTTGCGAACTTCATTCGTTCCATAATAACTTCTGCCATGTTGATACTCTGGTTCTGGATGGCCCAGAACATCATGTCAGAGTCCGCCTTGGTGCAGTGGAGAAGGTGGCACTCCTAGGAATCAAAATCTAAACACGAAATAAAGTGTAGGATTATGTTGAAAGCATTCAACTGGTTAATGTCGATCTTTCCATCCTTGAGCTTGTACTCGGGACCACTATCCCCAAACTTAGCCTGAACATCGACAGTGTTTCCCGCTGTGACCGGAGGCAGACACTCAAACAAAGACTCCAATATCTCATATGTGATATGAATCTGGGTTCCTTTGACAGTAGAGGTCAAGGACCCATCTGCTTCTGACTTCAAGCAAACATAAAAAGCTTTAACCAGTCTGGATAACTTGCCTCTGATAGAGTTACCATTTTGTCCACTTCATTCTCTGCATAGCTGCAACGATGTTGTGCATCCCATTCTCTCCAGATCAGCAATATCAACTGCCTTGTTCCCACACATCTTCGTCTTCACGGTTGTAAACTTTCCTGCTGCTCTGCGGTGAAGAAGAAGCTCCATAGCCCCCGACGGTGCCGAAAACTCCAGAAACGGCCATGGTTTTGAGAAGAGAGGGTTCTGAAAGATCGTGAAGAATATTGGAGCAAAATCCCTTAGGAATTTTTTTCCCGGAAGGGATGGAAGCTTTGAAATCGCACAGAGTCGATGCGGAGTCGATAGGGCTTATCGTCTCAGGCAAGTTGAAAGAGATGAGAGCGGGAGGTGAATCGATATGGCACTGATTTCGGGTTTTATTAGATAAAGATAAGTGACTTTTGAGGAGATGGCGCCATAAATGCGGAAAACGACAGAAAAGAGACAGGTTCGAGATGAATAAATACTTTTAAATTAACGAACCGTCACAGATATTTATGATGCATGCAATCTTTAAGGATTTTGCTCAAATTCACGGGAGAGAATAATTATTATTTTGAAATAATTAGTATTTCAGTTATATACAGATAAATCTATCACAAATTACACATGCCTAATTCCCTTCTAAGAGACGTAAATCTCTCTTCAGGTAAGGCCTTTGTGAGATATCTGCTAACTGATTTTGAGTATCAACAAGGAAATATCTATATTACCATTGGCTACATGATCACGATAAAATGATATATCTAACCTCTATATGTTTTGTCCTTGAGTGTTGAACTGGATTCTTGGTAAGATTAATTGCACTAGATTGTCGCATGTCAAGGGAATTGTCTTGATGTGTAGTCCATAATCCTCAAGTTGCTGTTAATCCATAGGAGTTGTGTGCAACAGCTTCCAGCAGCCACGTACTCAGCTTCAGCTGTCGACAATGCTACTGAATTTTGTTTCTTTGAGGACCACGAAATCAGACATCCTGCAAGAAATTGACAACATCCACTGATGCTTTTTCTATCTACCTTGCATCCAGTGTAGTCAACATCAGAGTATCCTACTAAGTTTATTTCACATGATTTTAGATACCATAATCCTAGATCATGGGTTCTAGCTAAATATCTAAAAAACCTTTGACACTAATTAAATGAGACTCTCTAGGGTCTGCCTGATACCTAGCACACATGCATACACTGAACAATATATCAGGTCTACTTGCTGCCAAATAAAGTAATGAACCTATCATATCTCTGTAGAGCTTTTGGTCTACTTTCTTACCATCCTTGTCACTGTCTAGTCTTGTAGATGTGCTCATTGGTGTTGACAGTGGCTTGGCGTTTTCAAATCCAAATTTCTTCAAAAATCTTTGGTGTACTTTGCTTGACAAATGTGGTTCCTTCATTTCCTTGCTTGATTTGCAATCTGAGGAAGTAGTTGAGCTCCCCCATCATGCTCTTTCGAATTCTCCCTGCATAAGCCTCTTAAAATACTTGCAAAGAGATTCGTCAGTAGAACCAAATATTATATCATCTACATAAATTTGTACAAGCAATACATGTTTGATTTTAGACTTAACAAATAAAGTACTATCACTTGACCCCTGATAAAACCATGATTCAATAAAAATGTACTGAGCCTTTCATACCAAGCTCCAGGTGCTTTCTTTAATCCATACAATGCTTTATGCAACTTGAAAACATGATTTGGAAAATCAATATCTTCAAAAACGGGAGGTTGTTTTACATAAACTTCCTCCTTTATATAACCATTTAGAAATGTTGATTTAACATCCATTTGAAAGAGTTTTAAACCCAATGAAGATGCATAAGCAAGTAAAATCCTAATTGCCTCAAGTCTAGCCACTGGTGCATAGGTTTCATCGAAATCTATGTCTTCCTCTTGGGAATAGCCTTGAGCTACCAGTCTGGCCTTGTTTCTTGTGATCGTGATCACACCAGCTTCATCTAATTTGTCCTGAACACCCCTTTGGTGCCAATAACAGGATGATCTGATGGTCTTGGAACAAGGGACCATACTTGGTTTCTCTTGAACTGATTAAGTTCATCTTGCATGGCTAAATCCAATTCATCATCAGACAGCGCTTCATTGACTGTCTTAGGCTCTATTTGTGATACAAAATCTAAGTAATCACAAGGAATTACGTTACCTCTGGTTCTTACCCCAGCTGATGGATCTCCAATAATGTTATCCAATGGGTAATCCTTCTTGTATCTCCATTCTTTTGGAAGATCACCATGTGATGTATCTTTTTGTTGTAGATCTTCCAAGGGTGGATCTTCCTTGTCCTCGATGGATGTGTTCTTTAACTTCTTGGACAATTCATCTGTATCATCAACATCACTATCTACTTCCTTTCTCAAGGAAGTGTTAGTTTCATCAAAGATAACATGTACTGATTGTTCATAATAAACTTCGCTTATTAAATATTCTATATTTTTTGGTTTAGAAGCATACCCCATGAATATACCTTCATCTGATTTTGAGTCTAGCTTACCAAGGTCCCTTTTTCCGTTGTTGTGGATGAAGCAAGGACATTCGAAGGTTCTGAAGTGACTGATCCTTGGTTTTCTACTTGAATAGCTCATATGCAGTCTTCTTTAGAATTGGCCTGATCATCACTCTGTTGATTATATAGCACGATGTGTTGATGGCTTCGGCCCAAAAATATCTTGGTAAGTTATACTCTGACAACATTGTTCTTGCCATGTCCAATAAGGTTATGTTCTTTCTCTCAGCAACTCCATTTTGTTGTGGTGTCCTTGGTGCTAAGAAATTATGTTCTATTCCTTGATCATCACAGAACTTTGCAAATTTCTCATTTTGAAACTCTCCTCCATGATCTGATCGAATACTGACAATGCTATACTTCTTATATTTCTGAACTTTCTTGCTGAACTAACAAAGCTATCAAATGTGTCATCCTTGTGCTCCAAGAAAGATACCCATGTAAATCTGGAATAGTCATCCACTACGACGAATCCAATGTTCTTTCCTCCAAGACATGTGGTTCTCATTGGTCCAAATAGGTCCATATGTAGTAATTCCAGTGGTTTTGAAGTTGTTACCACTGTCTTTGACTTGAAGGATGATTTAGTATGTTTTCCTTTTGCACACGGCCCACACATGCCTTCCATTTTTGTACTTACTTGGGCAGTCCTTCCACTAGATTTCTCTTGATTAGCTTTCTAATTCCATCCAAGCTACAATGGCCCAATCTTCTGTGCAAAGTTCTGTTGACTGCTCTTTGCTTGCTGCCAGACATACATCTTGATATTTCAATTCTTCTAATAGAGCACATACAAATTCTTTTCCCTGTTGGCTTCAAACACAACTGCACCATTTTTCATGATACTACACTTTGATTCTTGAAACTAAATATGATGCCCTTTGTCACATAGCTGGCTGATGCTGATAAGATTGTGCTTGAGTCCTTTTACATAAAGTACATCTTCAATAATGATTTTTTTTACTGCCAACTATTTGCAACCTATCACTGTTTCTTTACCATTGTCACCATATGTTACTGTGCCTTCTTCAGCTTCAAGGTGAGTGAACAACTTCCTGTTGCCTGACATATGCCTTGAGCATCGCGTCCAAGTACCACTTAGATGCTCGAAGGCTTCCCTGTAATGAAAACACTAAGCTTTAGGTACCCAAGTTCTTTTGGGTCCTGGTTGGTTAGTATCATCATTTCCGTTTAATTATCCATTTTATATGTTTGGTTGGACATGTTATTTTAATGTGACTTAGTTTGTTACAATGGCTACAACAAGACGTTTTACTTATTTTTTCAATTGGAAATATTTAAGATTAGACTTGTATGCAGTATCTTGTTCAGCTACAAACTTGGGTGTTAGATATATCTTAGGATGTACTACGACTTCTTCATTATCAGGAGGGGTGTATCCTAAGCCATATTTATCTTTCCTGACCTTCTAGCTCCCTTTAGTATTAATGTAGTTTTTCCGTTTGTAAACTTTTCTAATGTGCTTGATAATTTTTCATTTTCTTCTGTTAGTGTGTTAGTTTATTGATTTAGTTTACTTACTGTTTCCTGGTTTTCCAGTCTTGCTATTTGTTCTTTTTATTTTTCAAATCCTCACACACTAATTTGTTTCTTCTTTTAAGTTCAGTAACTTGTTTTTCCAATTGCTCATTTTCATATTTTAATCAGAGTTGGTGTTTTCTAAACAAGCATGATTTTTCTTGCTGACTTTTAACAGTCACACATCTTTGTATTTACTATATAGTTCGTTAAAAGCATCTTCTAACTATCGGATTCAGATTCATTGCATGATGAAAAAGATGAGTCAGAGGATACCTTATCATCAACGTTTGCCATGAAGGCCAGGTTGGCCTTTTCTTCTTTCTCTTCGCTTGAGCTCGACTCACTGTCTGAGTCACTTCTGTAGTCCCAACTGCTGCCATGGCTTTCTTTTTGTATCTTCTGAGCCTTCTGGAGCTATCTTTCTTTCTGACTTCAATCTTCTTTAGCTTCGGACATTCTGCTTTGATATGTCTGGGCTTCTTGCACTCATAACAGATGGGCTCAGCTCTCTTTGAGTTTTTACCTTCTGCCTTCTTAAAATCTTGGTTTTTCTTGAAGTGTCTCCTTCCAGACTGGTACTTATTTTTCGCAAGGATTCTTTGCAGTCTTCTGGAGAGGAGAGCTTCTTCATCTTCACTGCTCCCCATGCTTTCCTTGTTATCTGAAACTTCTTCTGATGTGTCTTCTTCAGCTTTGAGAGCGTTGGTGTTTTTCTTTCTGCTTGACGACTCTCCCAACCTCTCCATGTTGATCACATGGGTCATTAGGGACCCAATGAGTTTCTCCAGTGACATTCTTTTTAGGTCATTTTCTTCTTCGATAGATATTACTTTCGGAGTCCACGAGGCTGGTAGAGACCTTAGAATTTGTCACGCCCCGACGCGAATATCGGAGCGCAAAGGCAGTTGCAATGAACGGGTATAGAGCGAGTACTAGACATCAAACCATTGAACAAGAATAAATACTAAAACAATTTCATTCATTAATAATCTTTCAAATGTCTAGTTACAACTACTAATATCAGAGCCATTCTATAGGGCCCAATTACATTGCAATAAAAGGAAACGACTAACTACAACTCTAAGGTAACATAATGACTCGAGGGTACTCCTGGCTTCACTCTTAGTCATTCCCTTCTTCGTGAGTGTATGTGTCATCCTCGGTCTCACCTGAGAACACAACATCAAATAACGTAGGGTGAGCGATAACGCCCAGTAGGACTTAAATCTCAGGCTCAAGCAGGCTTTAAATAATTAACACATTTAATGGAAGAGTATCTAAAGATAGCAGGTACAAGAGAGTCAAAATATAGCAAGAGATAGCACAACAGGTAACAGGATAGCACGATAGCACGAGATTGAGCATAGTTTCCAAAAATAGCACAAGTATCGAGTATAGCACGAATATAGGATGGCCATAGCACAACTAGCACAAGATAATAATAGCACGACGAGTATAGCACTTGTTTGTCATTCTAGACATCGAGAGAGTAGTACGTTTTGTGTTTTGATTGTCATATAGATAGTCAAGATAGATAGCACTTGAGTGTAATGCCAAACACTCTGATCATTTAACTCCCATGGGCAGTAGCACTTTCGGCGCACATCCCAGGACCAGATCGGACCCTTTATATATTGCCAGGCATTGGTTATATTGTTTATCTTTAGACAATCAGTCAATGGCCAATATAGAGTACCAAGAAGTAGATGAGAGCACTAGATGAATAGACGAGATTGTAGAGCGAATGTGAATAGACGAGCGAGTAGAGTACAGATGAGAGATAGTGGACATTGCACGTAATGCGACGAGTAAACTTGCGATAGTAACGTTGCACAACATGCGCACGTCGTATCGGCAGTCAGGTGGAATTCACGATCTTCCCGCTGGCCATGTTATGCACAATCCAGAGGTGTGAACGCGACAGAGGCGGGAAAGGGTCGCAACAGGACAGGCACAGGGATAGCGACGGCTTACCTGTCGTTTTCTGAATGCGATGGGTAGGCTGTCGCAATCGGATCTCAGAAGGCGACATATCGGGCCGTCGCTTTCTGGTGGTCTGCGCCTGACTCTGACAGGAGTCAGACCAGACATTGGATTGCGGACCAAAAATATCAGATTTTGATACAGGGTCGTTCAGAAAATCATAACTAAATGTATACACGATGAAAAATCATGAAACCAGTGGCAAATGAAACTAGACATACGAGAGTACTTCTAGTAAATAGGAATTAGAGAGAGAGCAGTTTGAATAGGGTTTGAGCATGACAATAATGAGTAACACAGAACATGGTACAGAGAGCAAGATTGATTTAATTCGAGCAACATGCTCAACAAGAATTAGGGCTTTCAGGGGCAAAAGATGCCTAACATGCATCAGTTCCTACAATAAAAATTTTGTAGCATGGGATTGAGTATACAAGGAGATCAAGAGTTAAGAAGAGGGTTCGGGGTCATGTAAGTTGCAGAACATGAAAAATCAAGAACTAAAGATATGCTCGATGGAAAATTATGAAACTTGAGGTTTCGTTCCTGATAGACGAGACATCCTAAAAAAAAGTTTCATGGCTTATGCTTGTGAGAATGCCTACCTTTGACTCGATTTGTCTTCTAGGGCTTAAAACTCCAAGAACGAGGAAAAAGCTTCAAGAACTCCTTCTCCCCACGAGATCCTCTCCTCCTTGGCCTCTTCTCCACGTCCAACAACCTTTGGCAACGAGCTAGGGTCGGACAAGAGGATTTAAGAGGTGTATTTATATAAACACAAGTTCCTATTCCTACTACTACTCAAATTCCTCTTAATTCTGAGATTTCCTAACTCCACCTTTCCTCTCTTACTTTCCAATCTCTAATTGGGTTATGATAGTATCTAAATTCGTGCTAGACTATATGGGGTAGGTTTAGGAATCCAATTCCTACTCTAATTTCCACTTTTATTGCTTTAATAACCCCTTTCCAATTATGATATAATTAAACTCCGAATTTAGGGTATTTCTTATTATTCTCCCCTTGCAAATTCATATTTTTGACCCAATAAATTCTAGAGGATCCATTAAGTAAGCCCATTACTCTTTTCTATTTAATGGGTTTTATTTAATGCTCTTTTCATTTAATATCCATTTAGCTATGTTTTAATTCTTTATTTAAATTTTTATTTTTTCGCAAAAATTCAGGTTGCTACATCCTCCCCCCCTTAAAAGAATTTGGTCCCCAAATTCATATGACCTTACAGGAGAGAATGGCTTACCGAATATATCCGGGTAGTTGGTCTGATAATTCCTTCTGGTTCCCATGTGGCTTCTTCCACTCCGCGGTTATTCCATAAGACCTTCACCACGTGAATGGGACGATTTCTGAGTTGTTGTACCTTCCGGTCCAATATCTTGATCGGCTTCTCTTCATACGTCATGTCCTTGTTTAACACCAGATCATCATGGCGAATGACATGTGTAGGATCGTACACATACTTTCTAAGCATGGAGACATGGAAGACATTGTTCACACTTGCCAAATTTGGCGGCAAGGCCAGTCTGTAAGCAACTTCACCAATCCTTTCAAGTACTTCGAAAGGACCAATGAATCTTGGACTAAGTTTTCCTTTCACTGCGAATCTTTGAATACCACGGGTAGGAGATACCTTCAATAGCACATGATCTCTATTTGAAATTCCAGATCTCGTCTTCTCTTATCAGCATAGCTCTTTTGTCTGGACTGAGCAATCTTGAGTCGATCTCGATCATCTGTATATCCCGGGTTGTACTTTGTACCATGTCAGGTCCTAACCATTGTTGTTCTCCCACTTCATTCCAGCACACAGGAGATCTACAATTCCTGCCATAAAGTGCTTCAAATGGTGCCATTTTAATACTCGCCTGGTAACTACTGTTGTTATAGGCGAACTCAATCAAGGGTAAGCGTTCATTCCAATAACCCTTGAAATCTATAATGCAGGCTCTTAACATGTCTTCTACAATTTGATTTGTCCTCTCAGTTTGCCCATCAGTCTGCGGTTGAAAGGCAGTACTAAAATTAAGCTTCGTACCAAGGGCAGTTTGCAGACCTTTCCAAAAATGAGAGGTGAACCTTGGATCTCGATCTGAGATAATAGATGACGAAATACCGTGCAACCGCACGATCTCCTTGACATATAACGCAGCTAGCGCCTCCACAGACCATGTACTATTTATGGGTAAGAAGTGCGCAGATTTGGTCAATCGGTCAACGATGACCCATATGGCGTCGAGCCCACACGAGTCTTGGTAAACCCATGATGAAGTCCATGCCAATGCTTTCCCATTTCCATTCCGGAATATCTAGCGGTCTGAGTACACCGGCAGGGCGCAGGTGTTCCGCTTTTACTTGCTGACATGTGAGGCAATGAGCTACATGCTCGGCTACTTCCCTCTTCATATTCGCCACCAAAATGTTCTTTTCATGTCTTGATACATTTTGGTACCTCCTGAATGAATAGTGTACTTTATTTGATGAGCTTCATCCATTAGTTTCTTTTTAGGGCTTCGTTGTCTAGGACACAAGTTCTTCCTTGGAATACTAACCTTCCATCTTCAGTCATGGCAAAATCTGGTCTGTCCGCTAAGTTTTCCTTGACACGAACCAAGAATGGATCGTTGTCCTGTTGCATCTTGATTTCCTCCAGCAGCTCGGATTGGATCTTGAGGTTGGCAATCAAAACATGATCATCCCTATGTTCAATAGTTAAGTCTAGCCTCGCGAATTGTTCAAGTAATTGCATCTCGCCAAGGACTAGACTTGAGATAGATGCCATTGGCTTTCTACTAAGAGCATCAGCCACGGCGTTTCCCTTACCTGGATGGTACTGGATGTTGAAATCGAAGTCCTTTAGATATTCAAACCATCTTCTCTGCCTCATGTTGAGTTCTTTCTGGGAGAATAGGTACTTTAGACTTTTATGGTCTGAGTAGACAGTGAATTGCTCGCCATATATATAGTGTCTCCAAATCTTCAAGGCGAAGACCACAGCAGCCAGCTCGAGATCATGTACAGGGTAGTTGACTTCATGTCTTCAGTTGTCTTGAAGAATAGGCGATGACCTTCTCCTTTTGCATGAGTACACATCCTAGCCTGATTCCTGAGGCATCGGAGTAGACCGAGAAACCTTCTCCCTCTATTGGCAGAGCGAGAATCGGTGCTGAGGTAAGACAGTCTTTGAGAGTTTGGAAACTCTTCTCACACTCTTTACTCCAGGAGTATGGATTCTCCTTTCGTGTCAGACGCGTGAGGAACAGCGATCCTTGAGAAGTCCTTGATGAACCGTCTGTAGTAGCCAGCCAGTCCTAGGAAGCTTCTTATCTCGTGACGTTGGTTGGTCTCTCCCAGTTGAGTACAGCTTCGACTTTGGAGGGATCAACAGAGGTGCCGTCCTTTGAGATGACATGGCCCAAGAAGGACACTTCTTCGAGCCAGAACTCGCACTTGCTTAATTTTGCATATAGTTTTTTGTCTCGTAAGACTTGCAGTGCGGTCCTCAAGTGATCTTCATGATCTTCTTGGTCTTTGAATATATGAGGATATCGTCGATGAAGACGACCACAATTTGTCAAGGTATGGCCGATATATGTTGTTCATGAGTTGCATAAAGGCTGCAGGAGCATTGGTTAGATCAAAAGGCATAACAACCAATTCGTAATGTCCATACCTACTCCTGAAGGCCGTTTTGAAGATATCGTCATCCTTGATCCTCAGTTGGTGATAGCCGATCGAAGATCGATCTTGGAGAAATATTGCGCTCCAGAAATTTGGTCGAATAGTTCGTCAATCCTAGGCAATGGATATTTGTTCTTGATGGTAAGCTGATTGAGTTGTCGATAGTCGATGCACAGCCTCATCGACCCATCCTTCTTCTTGACGAATAGCACAGGTGCTCCCCAAGGGGAGGTACTTGGTCTGATGAACCCCTTCTCTAGCAGCTCCATCAGTTGTGCTTTTAGTTCCTTCAGCTCGGCAGGTGACATCCGGTATGGTTGACACGATACCGGTGCAGCTCCAGGAGTCAACTCGATGGCGAAGTTGACGTCACGTTCAGGGGGAACTCCGGGTAAGTCTTCAGGAATACATCTGAGTAGTCCTAGACTATGTGAATGTCTTCTATCTTTGAACCTTTCTTTTCGACTATGACGGCCGCAAAAACCAAAACATCCTTTCCTTATCATGTTATGGGCTTTTAAGACGGAGACTAGAGACATCCGCTTCTTATGTCTAATCCCATTGAATGCTAATTTAGGAAAGTCACTAAACATCACCCTTCCTTTCTTACAATCGACGCTTTCCCCATATGTGGACAACCAGTCGGCTCCTAATATGACATCATACCCTTCCATGGACATACATACCAGGTCGGCCTTTAGGTTATGGTCTCCGATCATTACATCGGCAGATGGAAAGTTGGTTTAGTTTCTCCTTCTCCCCCAAGGGTGTTGTGACAGAGAATTCACCACCCATGGTTGTAGGTTTTGCAGTCAGGTATCAGCAAAGTGTTGAGATATGAATGAATGAGTAGCTCCAGTATCAAATAACACAAATGCTGGCAAAGAAAAGACTTGCAGAGTACCTTCTACCACGCCACCTTCCTCGATGGTTTCTTCATTGTGCAGGGCTTGCAGCCTGCCCTGTTTCTTAGGCATAGCAGTGCGCTTCTCATTTTCTTTCAGCATCGGGCACTCGGGTATGCGATGCTCACGACTTCCGCAGCGCAGACACGCTCCAGCTTTTCTCCAGCATTCATCAGCCGTGTGACCAGGCTTGTCACAATGTTTCCAGTGGCTCTTCGTTGGAGTGTTGGGGATGAAGACCTTGAGTTTCCTATCCTGGCTGGATCCCTCAGTTGGGTGGAAAGGACGCTTTTTGCCGTTGGTCGGCTTGGCAGATGCTGGTCCCGATGTCATTTCTTTCTTTACGAACTTCCCCTTGATACGGTCGGTGAAGTCCGTAGCGTCTTCCAGTAGCTGGGCCTTCTTAACCATCTCGGCATAGGTTTGTATGTCAAGAGGCGCCAGTTGAGTAATGTACTGAGGCTTTAGGCCATTTAGAAAGCGCTTAGCCTTCATTCCTCAGTGTTGATCAGATGTAAAGCATAGCGTGCCAGTCTAGAGAACTGGGCTTCGTATTCTGCTACCGTCAGGCTTCGCTGTTTAAGAGCAGAGAATTCATCAGCTTTCTTTTCCTGTACTCGTTCAGAGAAGTACTTAGCATTATAAGCTTCCTTAAATTCGGCCCAAGTAAATTGGTCGTTATCCTTGTGGCTTCCACGGACTCCCACCATGCACGGGCATCCTTCTCCAGTTGAAATGTTGCTAATAGGAGTTTGTCTCCGTCCGCACATTGCATTACACGGAAGATCCTTTCCGTTTCCTTTAGCCAGTGCTCCGCTTCATCTGGATCCGTAGACCGACTGAACCTAGGCGGGTTCAGTCCCCTGAAATTTCGATGCAGCTCGCCTGCACCTGGCTGGTTCCCTCCGCGGTTCCACCACTTTCGGGTGGCTTGTTGTCACGTCCCGAGAATTACGCAGCGGATAATGGTTCGAAGAATTCGGGTCGATATCCCGAGACGTGGACAGTCGGCAAATAAGCCTCTAGCTAGCACGCACTAAATGTGTATCAACACAACATCATAATAGGGCCCAAATGTTGAACTCATAAAAAATGTATTCAATTTCAACTCAACTTATAAAAATTGGAAACTAGTACAAGACTGAGACTCAAATAAAAAGGAAAGTACATTTACCCCTCACTTCCTACTACAGGTATAACTCTCAAAATAAACTACGAAAACTAGACTCATAATTGGGACGCTCTTCACTCGGATGCATTCCCATCCTCGACTTGCTCTTCCTCTTGAACTTCATAGTCACCTAGATTGGAAAGGTAAAGGATGAGCAAACTAGCCCAGTAGGATTTCTATCTCAATGTGCGGGCAATGATATAAGTGATTAACATTTTAGAACTAGGCAAGTACGATTATGATATGCAAGTACAACAAAACTCATTAAAACATGATATATAAAACAAGCTGGATAGAGTGAACAAGATAGAATAAGATTTTTGAACAAGGTGCCAAGAAAGAACTAGCAATAGATCACTTTGCACAAGCACGCAAGATTTCACTTGATGTCAATAGTTTTCAAGAAAGCAAGATATCACTAGTTGCAATAAATGCAGGATGGCCATATCACGCAAGCAAGCAAGCAAGATTGCACAAGCACGTTCAAGTAACACTTGTCAGGCACGTAGACACCAATGTACACCAAGAAAAGATCCATCAAGAATGTACACCAGGACACGTGTATGTGGTTATGTATCTAACATTCAACAAGCAAGAAAGTACTCCCAGCGTAGATGCAACGCCAGTAATCATTATACCCCATGGTTAACAGTATTTTATGACTCTCCGTCATTGGGGCTAGACTGGAGCCCTTGGACACACGCCGTGCCCTATCAGCCATCTCATGTAAAATTTTAATGTTGATACCCACAGTCATAAATAATGGCCAATGAGAGTTCCAAAAAAAAAAGCATGTGTAATGTCATGTTCATGATGATGATGAGAAGAAATAAATAAATTGAACATGATCCCATGAGGACAATTGTCAAGAGATAAATTCGGCAGCTGAATGATAAGATTTACAATTTGCTCAATCTTTACATTAATAGCTTTAGTCTAGATGACAATTCACACTCACGAGAACAAGAAGAGAAGGAAGTGCACGCCCTAGATGTATAAGTGTGTAGAGATGCACATGTGTAAATTCACAATCCGTCGGTCTCAAACTCTCGGAAAAACACTTAAATGATGGCAAGCAATGAACAATGCATTTAACTACAAATGAGTTTACAAGATTTAAAGATAAATTTATCACTTAAAGCAAGCTAGAATGGTAACAAGAGTAAATCACAAGTTTCATGTATGATCACATCATTATGAAAGCAATTAGAATAATATTCATGTAATTAAGGATTTTTCAATGGGTTAAACACTTTTAAGTCATTAAGTAGACATCATGCAATGATTTGACCCAAGACCTGCAATATTTGCAAAGGTAGTGTCGACACATCCACACTGGTGTCGACACCATGCTTCGAACATAAAGCAAAAACATGAAAAACTGGTCAGGTAGTGTCGACACTAGTTCAAGTAGTGTCGACACTAGAGACAGGTTCCAGAAAACCTTCTGGAAAACATGAGACAGGTGTGTCGACACTAGATCAGGTAGTGTCGACACTAGATCAGTTTCCCAGAACTTTCTGGGTCAAACTGGGACAGTGTGTCGACACTAGATGAGGTAGTGTCGACACTAGAGAGCTTCCCAGAACACTTTCTGGGCTGCTCTGGGACAGGGTGTCGACACTAGATGGGTAGTGTCGACTAGAGAGCTTCCCAGAACACTTTCTGGGCTGTTTTGGGACAGTGTGTCGACACTAGATGAGGTAGTGTCGACACTAGCTGCCCTCCATGACAAAACACGGTCAAGTGTGACCCGAAAATATGTCTCATGCAGCGATTCACTTACCAACTTATAACTCTCTAACTAATGACATTGAGACGAAACGTTCAACACGAAAGATGACGTGGACAACTAGTATAAGAACGTTTGCTGAGGATTTGATCTAATTCGGTCTCGAATCCCGAGAAAACATATGAAGAACAGAAAGTCAAGTGTAGCCCGAAATCCCAGTATCATGCAGTGACTCTCTTCCTCCACCTGTAACTCTCTAACAAAGGACTTTTTGACAAAACGTCCAACATCAATCATGATCGTGACTTCATTAGAAAAACTTTCGTGAAGGAAGATTAGTCAAATTCAGTCTCGAATCATGTGCATAATAAGAAGAACGGAAAAACCCTAACAGTGCGCGACTTTGGAGAAACACTTATAACTCAAAATATACTCATTAGAATTCGATGAAACCAGTGGAACGAAAGTTAACTTGATACTCTACACCTTGGTTTAGTATATATTAAGGTTTGGCCCGAGAAAACCTACCTTTGGTTTGAAGAAGTCTCGTTTTTTCCATAAAAACCTGTGTTCAGACCACTTAGAGGAGAACGCTTACCACTCCGTATATACTGCATGGAATTTGGGCGTTCCACTTGGGTTAGAACGTAGACTTGACCCTATTTCCAGGGGTATAAGCCTTGGAAGGTTTGGTTTAGGTTTGACTCACTTTGGTCCATTTCAAGATGATGGTCTGTGCAGGTCACAACAGACGAAACAGGGGAAGAAGAACAACTTGGTGTGGATGATCTCCTGCTCCCCAGCCACCAAGCACTTCTCCACACGACCCCAGGAAGTTCTAAAACTCGTTCCTAGGGTTTGGTGAAGAGTATTTAAGCAACCATGGTGTTTTAGGAGTCCTATTATACTAGGAAAGCTAAGCTGCGGTTTTGACAGGGCAGTTTCCTATCTTTTGAGGATTCCTTCCTCCCTTAGAGTGTGTGAGGCTTTAGGAAACCTCTCACCATAGATAGGCACGAATTTGGGTTGCCAAGAATGCATGATTGCATCCCAATTCAACTCAAATTGCCTCTTTCTACTTTCAGCCTATTTAGAGTTACGAATTTCCATGCATTTTCTAGCTTTATTTTATTTTTGGGCCAAATAATATCCATTGACCCAATTATGATATTGGGTCATTAATATATAATGTTGGAAGTCCCTCCAACACTTTTATTTAAATTTTTGATTGCGTCGTATTTCCGTGTTAACGGTTTTCCGACTTGTTTTCCTAATTTGGATAATCGGTCACAATAACTCTTAAGCTAGCCCAAATGATTTTTATTGAACCAATTTCTTGATGGGTCATTAGAGGATATTAATTGAAGTCCATATATGATTTTTATTTAATTTTCCAACTCATCCAAGTACGTGTGATAATGATTTTCGACTTATTCATGAATTACGATAATAGGTCGCGAAACACTTAAACGTGGTTAATACGATTTTTATTGGCACAAATGTTTTTGTGAAACTTTTAGTAAAAATGTTTGGATTGATTTATAATTTTTACGGATTTTTCTGATGTATTTTAGCTCCTACCATAATGATACGTATGTTGAACACTCCGATATTATGGAAATTATTTATTTCTATTTATTTTGAATTTTTATGTAATTAAAATATCCGGGGTGCTACACCCTCCCCCACTTAAGAGAATTTGGTCTCCAAATTCATAGATCAATAATTACCTTTTGATAGTTATGATTCTTGAGCTCGTTTCGGATTTACGTCTTATAACTTGTTTCCACATCGTGGATGCTAGTCCAACATGTACACCTATGGCCAACCGTACTATTCATTTGGTTCCTTCCACTCATGTTTTCTTTCACGGTTTACATAACTACATCTTAATCCTCCGGATGAACTATGGTATAATTACTAGATTATTCCTAATCTCTCCTTAATGATCTCCCCCACTTAGAAATGTACTAATAAGAAAAACATCATAAGATCAGTCTAGGCGTTTAACAATCATACCTCCTTCCGGAAGCTCCACTTGCGGCATTGCATTCACCCGTCCTTGACGCTTTACCACTTCTTGGTTCCTTCCAGCTTGGTCTTTTAGCATAGGACAGTTCGGTATACGATGTCCATGACTCCCACATCGCAAGCAAGCCCCGGCCTTCTTCCAGCACTTGTCCGCATGGTGCCCAGGCTTGTTGCAAAATTTACAATACTCCACCGTCATTTCTTCTTCTACTTTGATCTTTTTCTCCATGCCATAGTCCTTCCCAGTGGTTGCCTTTTGTTGTTGTTATTATTGTTATTGGGGAAAGTTCCAGTTGTATCGACTGCTCCCCTTTTTGTAAAGGTCGGCTTTGAGATGTCCTTTCCCCTCATGCCTTCCACCTTAGCCATAGTATCTTCTACCAGTTGAGCTCTTTGGACCATCTCAGTGTAGGTTTGGATGTTGTGTGGTCCGAGCTTTTCAATGAATATGGGCCTGAGCCCATCCATGAAACGATTGGCCTTTAGTCTTTCCGTGCCCACCAGATGTGGGGCGTACACAGCCAGTCGTGCGAACTGAGCCTCATACTCAGCCACACATCCTTTCTGTTTTACTGCGGAAAACTCCGCTGCCTTCTTCTCCTTGACTCTCTCAGAGAAATATTTTCCTCGAAATATCTCCAGGAATCCGGCCCACTCCAGTTCAGTTACGTTTGGCAGGTGGGCCGAGGTGGCCTTCCACCATGCTCGAGCATCTTTAGTAAATTGGAAGTGGCCAATACCACTTTCTCTCTGTTGGTGCATTGCATTACTTGGAAAATCCTTTCTATCTCCTCTTGCCAATTTTCTGCCTCATCTAGGTCAGGGGATCCAGAGAAACGAGGAGGGTTCAAACTCCTAAAATTTCGGTGCAGATCACCGGCTCCGTTCCTTGCAGCTGCAGCCTGATTTCCAGTCTGAACTACATTTTGCAGGGCTTGCGTAAGTCCAGCCACAGTGTCTTGCATAGCTTGCCACTGGTTGCGAGCCATTGCAGTTATGTGAGAGTGTTACGAGGATTCCTGAGAAAAGGATGGAAACCAATTAATGTCTCCAGATACATTATAAGAGTTAATGGGTAGGAGTGTTTAATTCTTTCTAACATATTCCCAGTCTCTACCCATTCTCACCAGTAACTGTATTTAATTTTTCATGACCTAGGTTCCATAGGTATCTCCTATTCCTGAGACATATCCTATTTGGTATTCCTAGGCTCTGATACCACTAAACAATCACGTCCCGAGAATTTCGCAGCGGATATTATTGATTAATTAAAGTCGATATCCGAGACGTGAACAGTCGGCAAATAAGCCTCTAGCTAGCACGCACTAAATGTGTATCAACACAACATCATAATAGAGTCCAAATGTTGAACTCAATAAAAACTGTATTCAATTTCAACTCAACTTATAAAAATGGAAACTAGTACAAGACTGAGACTCAAATAAAAAGGAAAGTACATTACCCCTCACTTCCTACTACAGGTTCTAACTCTCAAAATAAACTACGAAAACTAGACTCATAATGGGACGCTCTTCACTCGGATGCATTCCCATCCTCGACTTGCTCTTCCTCTTGAACTTCATAGTCACCTAGATTGGGAAAAGGTAGGGGATGAGCAAACTAGCCCAGTAGGATTTATATCTCAATGTGCGGGCAATGATATAAGTGATTAACATTTTAGAACTAGGCAAGTACGATGAATGATATGCAAGTACGAACAAAACTCATTAAAACATGATATATAAAACAAGCTGGATAGAGTGAACAAGATAGAATAATATTTTTGAACAAGGTGCCAAGAAAGAACTAGCAATAGATCACTTTGCACAAGCACACAAGATTTCACTTGATGTCAATAGTTTTCAAGAAAGCAAGATATCACTAGTTGCAATAAATGCAGGATGGCCATATCACGCAAGCAAGCAAGCAAGATTGCACAAGCACGTTCAAGTAACACTAATCAAGCATGTAGACACCAATGTACACCAAGAAAAGATCCATCAAGAATGTACACCAGGACACGTGTATGTGGTTATGTATCTAACATTCAACAAGCAAGAAAGTACTCCCAGCGCAGATGCAACGCCAGTAATCATTATACCCCATGGTTAACAGTATATTTATGACTCTCCGTCATTGGGGCTAGACTGGAGCCCTTGGACACACGCCGTGCCCTGTCAGCCATCTCATGTAAAATTTTAAATGTAGATACCCACAGTCATAAATAATGGCCAATGAGAGTTCCAAAAAATAAGCATGTGTAATGTCATGTTCATGATGATGATGAGAAGAAATAAATAAATTGAACATGATCCCATGAGGACAATTTTCAAGAGATAAATTCGGCAGCTGAATGATAAGATTTACAATTTGGCTCAATCTTTACATTAATGGCTTTAGTCTAGATGGCAATTCACACTCACGAGAACAAGAAGAAAGGAAGTGCACGCCCTAGATGTATAAGTGTGTAGAGATGCACATGTGTAAATTCACAATCCGTCGGTCTCAAACTCTTGAAAAAACACTTAACATGATGGCAAGCAATGAACAACATTTAACTACAAATAGGTTTACAAGATTTAAAGATAAAATTTCTCTCACTTAAAGCAAGCTAGAATGGTAACAAGAGTAAATCACCAGTTTTATGTATGATCACATCATTATGAAAGCAATTAGAATAATATTCATGTAATTAAGGATTTTTCAATGGGTTAAACACTTTTAAGCCATTAAGTAGACATAATGCAATGATTTGACTTAAGACTTGCAATATTTGCAAAGGTAGTGTCGACACAATCCACACTGGTGTCGACACTATGGTTCGAACATAAAGCAAAAACATGAAAACTGGTCAGGTAGTGTCGACACTAGTTCAAGTAGTGTCGACACTAGAGACAGGTTCCAGAAAACCTTCTGGAAAACATGAGACAGTGTGTCGACACTAGATCAGGTAGTGTCGACACTAGATCAGTTTCCCAGAACTTTCTGGGTCAAACTGGGACAGTGTGTCGACACTAGATGAGGTAGTGTCGACACTAGAGAGCTTTCCCAGAACACTTTCTGGGCTGCTCTGGGACAGGGTGTCGACACTAGATGAGGTAGTGTCGACACTAGAGAGCTTCCCAGAACACTTTCTGGGCTGTTTTGGGACAGTGTGTTGACACTAGATGAGGTAGTGTCGACACTAGCTGCCCTCCATGACAAAACATGGTCAAGTGTGACCCGAAAACATGTCTCATGCAGCGATTCACTTACCCAACTTATAACTCTCTAACTAATGACATTGAGACAAAAGTTCAACACAAAAGATGATGTGAACAACTAGTAGAAGAACGTTTCTGTTGAGGATTTGATCTAATTCGGTCTCGAATCCCGAGAAACATATGAAGAACAGAAAGTCAAGTGTAGCCCGAAATCCCAGTATCATGCAGTGACTCTCTTCCTACGCCTGTAACTCTCTAACCAAGGACTTTTGGACAAACCGTCCAACATAAAAGATGATCTCCACTTCAATTAGAAAAACTTTCGTGAAGGAAGATTAGTCAAATTCAGTCTCAATCACGTGCATAATAAGAAGAACGGGAAAAACCCTAACAGTGCGCGACTTTGGAGAAACACTTATAACTCAAAATATACTCATTAGAATTTGATGAAACCAGTGGGAAACGAATATTAACTTGATGCTCTACACCTTGGTATAGATATATTAAGGTTTGGCTTGAGAAAACCTACCTTTTGGGTTGAAGAAGTCTCGTTGTTTCCAGAAAAACCTGTGTTCAGACCACTTAGAGGAGAACCTTACCACTCCGTATATACTGCATGGAATTTGGGCGTTCCACTTGGGTTAGAACGTAGACTTGACCCTCTTTCCAGGGGTATAAGCCTTGCAAGGTTGGTTTAGGTTTGACTCACCTTTGGTCGATTTCAAGATGATGGTCTGTGCAGGTCGCAACAGACAAAACAAGGGAAGAAGAACAACTTGGTGTGGATGATCTCCTGCTCCCCAGCCACCAAGCACTTCTCCACACGACCCCAGAAAGTTCTAAAACTCGTCCTAGGGTTTGGTGAAGAGTATTTAAGCAACCATGGTGTTTTAGGAGTCCTATTATAACTAGGAAAGCTAAGCTGCGGTTTTGACAGGGCAGTTTCCTATCTTTTGAGGATTCCTTCCTCCCTTAGAGTGTGTGAGGCTTTAGGAAACCTCTCACCATAGATAGCATGAATTTGGATTGCCAAGAATGCATGATTGCATCCAATTCAACTCAAATTGCCTCTTTCTACTTTCAGCCTATTTAGAGTTACGAATTTCCATACATTTTCTAGCTTTATTTTATTTTTGGGCCAAATGATGTCCTTGACCCAATTATGATATTGGGTCATTAATATATAATGTTGGAAGTCCCTCCAACACTTTTATTTAAATTTTTGATTGCGTCGTATTTCCGTGTTAACGGTTTTTCCAACTTGTTTCCTAATTTGGATAATCGGTCACAATACTCTTAAAGATAGCCCAATGATTTTTATTGAACCAAATTTTTCTTGATGGGTCATTAGAGGATATTATTTGAAGTCCATATAGATTTTTATTTAATTTTTCGACTCATCCAAGTACGTGTGATAATGATTTTTCGACTTATTCATGAATTACGATAATAGGTCGCGAAACACTTTAAACGTGGTTATACGATTTTTCTTGGCACAAATTTCTTTGTGAAACTTTTAGTAAAAATGTTTGGGATTGATTTATAATTTTTACGGATTTTTATGATGTATTTTAGCTCCTACGATAATGATACGTATGTTTAAACACTCCGATATTATGTAATTATTTATTTCCATTTATTTTGAATTATTATGTAATTAAAATTTCCGGGTGCTACACTTGTAGTATGGCACGAGTCAGTTCCTGGAGGGATTGTTGCATGCCTCTCATCTGGGCACTTCCGCAGTCATTGTAGCTGGTTAGTTCCTAAAAAATAGTTTGATAGTTATAATGCTGATTAAAAGTTCAATTTGTGCGTGTGTGTGTTTACTTAGTTAGTTACCCATGGTTCTACCCACATCTCTCATAGGTAGGATTACTGACTCTTAGTCGAGGCTGGTCAACCTAGATCACCCTATACTTAGAATAACCTAGGCTCTGATACCACAAAACTGTCACGCCCTGACGCGGAATATCGGAGCGCGAAGGCAGAGCCAAGTGAACGAGTATAGAGCGAGTACTAGACATCAAACCATTGAACAAGAATAAATACTAAAACAATTTCATTCATTAATAATCTTTCAAATGTCTAGTTACAACCACTAATATCAGAGCCATTCTATAGGGCCCAATTACATTGCAATAAAATGAAACGACTAACTACAACTCTAGGTAACATAATGACTCGAGGGTACTCCTGGCTTCACTCTTGGTCATTCCCTCTTCGTGAGTGTATGTGTCATCCTCGGTCTCACCTGAGAACACACATCAAATACGTAGGGTGAGCGATAACGCCCAGTAGGACTTAAATCTCAGGCTCAAGCAGGCTTTAAATAATTAACGCATTTAATGGAAGAGTATCTAAAGATAGCAGGTACAAGAGAGTCAAAATATAGCAAGAGATAGCACAACAGTAACAGGATAGCACGAGATTGAACATAGTTTCCAAAATAGCACAAGTATCAAGTATAGCACGAATAGCAGGATGGCCATAGCACAACTAGCACAAGTATAATAATAGCATGACGAGTATAGCACATGTTTGTCATTCTAGACAGCGAGAGAGTATAGCACGTTTTGTGTTTTGATTGTCATATAGATAGTCGAGATAGATAGCACTTGAGTGTAATGCCAAACACTCTGATCATTTACTCCCATGGGCACTAGCACTTCGGGCGCACATCCAGGACCAGATCGGGCCCTTTATATATTGCCAGGCATTGGTTATATTGTTTATCTTTAGACAATCAGTCAATGGCCAATATAGAGTACCAAGAAATAGATGAGCACTAGATGAATAGACGAGATTGTAGAGCGAATGAATAGACGAGCGAGTAGAGTACAGATGAGACATAGTGGACATTGCACGTAATGCGACGAGTAAACATGCGATATGAACAGTTGCACAACATGCGCACGTCGTATCGGCAGTCAGTGGAATTCACGATCTTCCCGCTGGCCATGTTATGCACAAGTCCAGAGGTTCGACGTGATTCAAGGTAAGAGCGAACTTCTAATAGCGTTGGATCATATCGATCCCTAAAGGTGTAATGGGTGTTAGGGTACAACCGGCTCGTCGACCATGTGAGAATCCATGATCAGAGGAGACTTACGGAGGCCTTGTGCAAGGGTTCACTAGTCCGGCGAAAGGAATATCCGACGGAGAGTTCACCACAAGCCAAGTAAAGTGTGTAT
This sequence comes from Colocasia esculenta, assembly GCA_014218235.1. Taxonomy (NCBI): domain Eukaryota; kingdom Viridiplantae; phylum Streptophyta; class Magnoliopsida; order Alismatales; family Araceae; genus Colocasia; species Colocasia esculenta. The sequence continues at coordinate 23,397 of JACBKR010000937.1, forward strand.
ATAAAACAGGTGCTCGACGTTCTAGAGGAATTCTAGAACAGTGGAGCGTCGATATTGGTATATGAACAACACAAGAAACGAATACAAGTCCTTTAAAATAAGGCAAGTAATATACTTTATTGCAATAATTTACCAGATACATTGTGAGATATTTTCTGCCAAATTTCAGCCCATATGGATGGTTCATGTGTGTGCATGTGTAAGAGAAATCATAACTAGAAATAAGTTGTGAATATGTATTTTTAAATCATTCAATGTAGCTCCATTTTTTTAAAACAAATTTTTACTGGGGTATAACTGACAGCAACACTTTTTATGGGTTTTCATCAAAAATTCTGTGAACGCGACATAGGCCAATGAGGGTTGCTACAGGGGTAGGCAGATCGCGACATGGGTACTGTCGCGACGGCCTTGTGAACGCGACAGAGGCGGGAAAGGGTCGCGACAGGACAGGCACAGGGATAGCGACGGCTTACCTGTCGTTTTCTGAATGCGATGGGTAGGCTGTCGCAATCGGATCTCAGAAGGTGACATATCGGGCCGTCGCTTTCTGGTGGTCTGCGCCTGACTCTGACAGGAGTCAGACCAGACATTTGATTGCGGACCAGAATATCAGATTGATACAGGGTCGTTCAGAAATCATAACTAAATGTATACACGATGAAAAATCATGAAACCAGGGCAAATGAAACTAGACATACGAGAGTACTTCCAGTAATAGGAATTAGAGAGGGAGCAGGGTTTGAACAGGGTTTGAGCATGAACAATAACGAGTACATAGAACATGGTACAGAGAGCAAGATTGATTTATTCGAGCAACATGCTCAACAAGAATTAGGGCTTTTAGGGCAAAGATGCCTAACATGCATCAGTTCCTACAATAAAAATTTCGTAGCATGGGATTGAGTATACAAGGAATCAAGAGTTAAGAAGAGGGTTCGGGGTCATGTAGGTTGCAGAACATGAAAAATCAAGAACTTAAGATATGCTCGATGGAAATTATGAAACTTGAGGGTTTCGTTCCTGATAGACGAGACATCCTACAGAAAAAGTTTCATGGTTTATGCTTGTGAGAATGCCTACCTTTGACTCGTTTTGTCTTCTAGGGCTTAAACTCCAAGAACGAGGAAGAAGCTTCAGAACTCTCCTTCTCCCCACGAGATCCTCTCCTCCTTGGCCTCTTCTCCAAGTCCAACAACCTTGGCAACGAGCTAGGGTTGGCCAAGAGGGTTTAAGAGGTGTATTTAAAAATACAAGTTCCTATTTTTACTACTACTCAATTCCTCTTAATTCCGAGATTTCCTGACTCCACCTTTCCTCTCTTACTTTCCAATCTCTAATTGGGTTAGGATAGTATCTAAATTCGTGCTAGACTATATGGGGTAGGTTTAGGAATCCATTCCTACTCTAATTGCCACTTTTATTACTTTAATAACCCCTTTCCAATTATGATATAATTAAACTCCGAATTTAGGGTATTTTCTTATTATTCTCCCCTTGCAAATTCATATTTTTGACCCAATAAATTCTAGAGGATCCATTAAGTAAAGTCCATTACTCTTTTCCATTTAATGTTTTATTAATGCTCTTTTCATTTAAATATCCATTTAGCTAGGTTTTAATTATTTTATTTCAATTTTTTATTTTTTCCGCAAAAATCAGGTTGCTACAGAAATTTTCTTACCATATCTCCCATTTCATAGTTCTTTCCAAGACCAGCCATCCATTTGTGATGTCTGTAAATCGCTGTACATCCGTGTAATTATTTCTCCTTACTGCATCTAGAACCTCTCGTACTGTGTCACCAGAATGTCTATTCTTATCTCCTTTACTTTATCGGTGCCCTCATAGGTGATTCTCAACTTTTCCCACATCTCCATAACAGATTTGCAGGCTGAAATTATGTTGAACTCTTTCTTACTAAGAGTGCAACACAGTATGCTCTTAGCCTTACAGTTGAGAGATATCTCTTCTTATCATCTTCTGTCCATTTGTCTTTCTCACATGTAACCAGAAGATCTCCTTCTTCTATAATAGACCAAATCTGATAATCGAGCCCTTGAAGGAAAAATTCCATTCTTGTTTTCCAGTAGGTATAATCTTCACTATCGAACAATGGTAGTCTGTTGACGGACTGACCCTCGAATGCCCTTGATCTACCATTGATCTCTTTTCTTCAGATCGTTAGATCTTCTTTGTCGAAGAGATTCGCTCTGATACCACTTGTTGCCCAGCTAGCAAGCCCAGAGGGGGGGTGAATGAGATTCTTAAAAATGATTATCTAAACCTATCAACAAAAACGTTCACACAAAACACTACGTTTGATTGTTAGTGTTAGTAGTAAGAAAACAACAATCACAAACAAGCAACCCACTACACAAGGATTTTATCCTGTTTCGGACCTCTTCTCCACAGAGTCCTACGTCCAGTCCCTGAGCAACAACTCGGGATTCCACTACCCAAAGGTATAGTCCCCCTCAAGGACACTTACACATCCATCCACAGCTGGCCTTCTTGTCACGTCCCGAGAATTACGCAGCGGATATTAATTATTCAGAATAATTCGAGACGATATCCCGAGACGTGAACTTGGCAAATAAGCCTCTAGCTAGCACACACTAAATGTATAACAACATACATCATCATAGGGCCCAATATTGAACTCAACTAATCTTTTATTCAAATCTCACTCATTGTATTCCAAATGGAAACTATTACAGGACTAAGACTCAATAAAAGAAAAAGTACATATACCTCACTTCCTACTACATTGTTCTAACACTCAAAATAAACAACTATAGATAACTCATAATTAGAACGCTCATCACTCAGACGCGTTATCATCCTCGACTGCTCTTCCTCTTGAACTTCATAGTCACCTAGATTGGGTAAAAGTAGGGAATGAGCAAACTAGCCCAGTAGGATTTATATCTTAATGTGCGGGCAATGATATAAGTAATTAACAATTTAGAACTAGGTAAGGACGATGAATGTCATGATATGCATGTACGAATAAACTCGTTAAAACATGATACATGAAACAATCTAGAGCGAGTGATTATGATAGAACAAGATTTGTGAACAAGATGACGAGATAGAACTAGTAATAGATCACTTTGTATAAGCACGCAAGATTTCACTTGATGTCAAGAACGCAAGATATCACTAATTGCATTAAATGCAGGATGACCATATCACGCAAGCAAGCAAGAATGTACGAGCACGATCATGCAACACTAATCAGGCACGTAGACACTAATGTACACCAAGAAAGATCCAACAAGAATGTACACCAGGACACGTGTATGTGGTTATTGTATCTATCATTCAACAAGCAAGCAAGACTCCTTGCGCAGATGCAACGCCAGTAATCATTATACCCCATGGTTAACATTATTTTATGACTCTCCGTCATTAGGGCTAGACTAGAGCCCTTGGACACTCTCCGTGCCCGGTCAGCATCTCATATAAAATTTTAAATGTAGATACCCCCAGTCATTAATAATGGCCAATGAGAGTTTCAAGATGTAAGCATGTGTAATGTCATGTTCATGATGATGATGAGAACAATAATAATTAATTTGAACATGATTTCAGGATAACAATGGTCAGAGATAAATTCGACAGCATAACGATACGATTTATACTTTAGTTTAATCCTTACATTAATGGCTTTAGTCTAGATTGTAAATAACACTCACGAGAACAAGATGAGAGAGGAGGTGCACGCTATCTCCAGGGAACTTCATGGTACAACCAACTCGTCGGCCATGTGGGAATCCATGGTCAGAGAAGATTTACGGAGGCCTTGGAGAAAAGGTCACTAGTCTACCGATTCGGAATGACCGGTAGAGAGCTTCCAAATTCCCAAGAAGGGCTGCCTAGATGTGCAAGTGTGTAGTGATGTACGCTCTCAATTCACGGTCTCAAACTCGCGAAAAAACACTTAACATGATGGCATGCAATGGACAATGCATTTAACTACACATGGGTTTACAAGATTTTAAGATATAATTATCATTTAATCAAGCTAGAATGGTAACAAGAGTAAATCACAAGTTTCATGAATGATCATATCATTAAGAAAGCAATTAGAATAATATTCATGTAATTAAGGCTTTTTAAATGGGTTAATCACTTTTAGGCCATTAAATAAGCCATCATGCAATGATCAGACCTAAGACATGTGAATTACACGCTAAATATCATATTTAAACAGACCTCAGGTATAGTAGTAAGTTTTGCAAGAAAATAAGTGGGGTTTCATGTAAAATCCTGAGGTCGCGACGGACCCTTGTAAGGGTCGCGACTGGGTCAGATCAGAACGCGACAGTGCCTTGTAAGGATCGCGACAGGCTTGTCTGATCAGGCAAGCAGTTCGCGACGGTTCATATGAGAAGGCGACAATGGTATTGCACAACACGACAAGGGGGTCAGAACAGGCAAAGAGATAGCAACGGGGCGCTCGTTGCGTTCAGAACGGGACGGGTTTGCTGTCGCGACAAGACCTCAGAACGCGGCCTATCGGGCCGTTGCATTCACAGGGTCTGCGCCTGAATCCGACAGAGAAAGGACATGTTCTTGGATTGCGGTCCAGAACTGCCTTATATTGACACAGGGTGCTTCAAAAATAGAGAACAATTGTACAGCATGAAAAATAACGAACTAGTTTTAAACAAACCTAGACATGCAAGGGTGCTTCCAGTAAATCGGAATTAGAAACAAGGATGGTTTCGATAGGCTTTAATCAAGTCAAACACAAACGTAAAAGCCAAGTGCACCCGAAAACGTAGTTTCATGCAGCGACCCTCTTACCATGCTTATAACTCTCTAACTATTGACATTTAGAGAAAATGTTCAACACAAAACATGACAAAGACAACTAGTAGAAAAATGTTAATGTTGTGGTTTGCTCTAATTCGGTCTTGAATCACATGCAACTTATAAAGAATAGGAAAAGCCCTGACAGTGCGCGACTTTGGCAAAACGCTTATAATTCAAAATCTACTCATTGAAATTTGATGAAACCAGTGGGAAATGAAAGTTAACTTGATGCTCTACATATTGGTATAGGATATGTTAAGGTTTGGCTGGAGAAAACCTACCTTTTGGGTTGAAGAATTCTATTTTTCCTGAAAACCATGTTCAGACCACTTGGAGGAAAGCGCTTAATACTCCGTGTATACTGCATGGAATTTGGGCATTCCACTTGGGTTAGTACGTAACCTGACCCTCTTTCCAAGGGTATAGGCCTTGCAAGTTTGGTTTAGGTTTGGCCGACCTTTGATCGACTTCAGTGGACAGTTTGTGCACGTCGCAGCAGACGAACGGGGAAGAAGATGTCCTTCTTGTGGTCGATCCACAGCTCCCCAGCCCCCAAGAGCTCCTCCACACGACCCCAACAAGTTGTAAACTCGTCCCTAGGGTTTGGGTGAAGAGTATTTAAGTAACCAAGGTATTTAGGATTCCTATTGTAACTAGGAAAGAAGGTTTGCGGGATTGGCTTGTGTCTTTCCATAATTTGAAGGTCTCTCCCTCCATTAGAGAGTCTTGGCCATCAAGCAACCTCCATGGGTGGGTAGGCACGAATTTGGGTTGCCAAGACTGCAAGATCTCTCCCAATTCAACTCTAATTGCCTCTTTTTAATTTTAGCCTATTTAGAGTTACAAATTTCTATGCATTTTCTAACTTTATTTGATTTTTAGGCCAAATGTTGTCCATGGCCCAATTATGATAATGGGTCATCATATATAATGTTGGAAGTCTCCCCAACATTTTTAATTATTTATGGTTGCATCGTATTTTCGTGTTAACGGTTTTCCCGACTTGTTTCCTAATTTGGATAATCGGTCACAATAACTCTTAAACCTAGCCCAAATGATTTTTATTGACCCAAATTTCTTGATGGGTCATTAGAGGATATTATTTGAAGTCCGTATATGATTTTTATTTAATTGTCTGACTCATCCGAGTACGTGTGATAATGATTTTCGACTTATTCATGAATTACGATAATAAGTCGTGAAACACTTTAAACTTGGCTAATCCAATTTTCTTGGCACAAATTTCTTTGTGAAACATTTAGTAATAATGTTTAGGGTTGATTTATAATTTTTACAGAATTTTCCCGATGTGTTTTAGAACATACGATGATGATACTATGTTTAAATACTCTAGTATTATGGAAATTATTTATTTCTATTTATTTTGAATTTTTTTATGCAATTAAATTTCCGGGTGTCTACACTTCTCTTCTTCACCTGAGAGAATACAACACCTTGGAACTCAGGTCTTCCTTCAACACGAACGGAATAAAACACTGTTTCAACAGGTCCTCTCTTCACCTAGAAAGGAACTTCACAGGAATGTGAATAAGGGCGAAATGCCCCTAGACCTGATTTACAACAAGTATCAGATCTTAGGCTGAGACTGAGAGAGAAAGATCTACAAAAGTAAAGTCTCTCAGAACTCAAATGGCTCTCTAAAAGATTTTGACAAGAACACAGAGAGCAAGAGCACGAGGATTGGAATGAACAAGGCTCTTCTACTAAGACTGTTTGGCTTGAACGCTTCTCTCTCAGTTGATCGTTTTAGAAGAATTTTTCAAAAGAGTTCTTCAAGAGTCTTGAATCTTGTATTTTTATCTTCTCTTGAGCAATAGTCGTTGATATGTCCATGTCTCTATGCTCTGGGATACGTTAGACTGCATGGTATTGTAGAGCTTCCAGTCAACGGTTCTTTACATTACACGCATGCAAAGAGAAGATCTTTCTCGATATCCTTCATCTTCCATTTTTTTCCAACGTTGTAAACGGTTTGTGCTATCAGAGACCTGCATACAATAATGCTAATGATAGACAGCTATGCTGTCTCTTGTTGTCAGTCAACGTCAGAATAATATACATCACAATAGAAATTCAATTGTTTTCCAAAGATGTTTCTAATATAAGCATAGGAATAGAAGATGTATTGGCATGCATTGTGCAGTGAAATGTTCAGTCATAATAAATGCATGGATATCGGAGAAAAGCGAGGGAAGACTTTTGACTTTCAAAATATTTGAAATATGTTTAAATATCAAGCCATTATAACTCATGAAATCGTTGTGAGTATGACTTATGAAATCGTTATGTGAATGAGTCGTTGTTTATGTAAAATCGTTGCACATGTATAAACAAATCGACATGTACATAAATCGTTATACAATCATAACTAAATCGTTGTAGAGACAAATCGTTATGAGAGTATAAGCAAGTCGTTATTGTGAGTTGTTATAACCAAATCGTTGTTTCACTTATCGAGTCGATGTAGTGATCAAATCGTTGTTTTGCTTTATCGAATTGTTGCACAGACCAAGTCGTTGTTGTGACTTATTGAATTGTTACAACAAGCAATCGTTGTGTAACTTATCGAGTCGTTATACTGACCAAGTCGATGTGAACTTATCAAATCGTTATGAAGACCAAATCGATGTGGAACTTATCGAATCGTTATGAAGACCAATCGAAGTGGAACTTATCGAATTGTTATGAAGGCAAATCGTTGTGAGTCCAAGTTGTTGTTCTAAATCGTTACAAGAACCAAATCGTTGTGAGATCGAAATCGTTATGCTCACTTAGCGAATCGTTGTGAGAGCAAATCGTTATTCTCACATAGTGAATCGTTGTGAGATCGAAATCGTTGTTCTCATTTATCAAATCGATGCGGCGATCAAATCGTTCTACTCACTTATCGAATCGTTGTGATATCGAAATCGATATGCTCACTTAGCGAATCATTGAGATCGAAATCGATGCAACACTTATGAAATCATTATGAAACGAAAATCAGTATGATACCCAATAAATCATTGTGGAAATGAATCGATAGAAGTGTGGAAATCGTTATGATTCTAATGAATCGTTGTAACATAAAGAAAGTCGATGTGTACTTAGACAAATTCGTGATCTGAACTTTAAATACTACAGGGTAAGAATACTTACAAGTTTTGCTTGATTTTCCGTGATTTATTTCCTGTGTTTAAGCTTCATAAAAACTTGTTAGATCATACTTTATTTGAGTTTTGTTAACACACCATAGATATGTAATTTATTTAATTACATGGGGATGAATTTGATCATCAGATTTTACTATAGAGTTGCTTCCAGGTGTAGACACGCCAATTTGGCAGCACATCGAGCAAATTCCATTTTATACCACGATGCCTGAAGTGGATCTTCTCAATTAACCTCTTGAGTGATTTTCCTATCTTTCTAGATTTTTCTAGGGTTTTTAGGAATTTATTTTCCCGAGGTCTGTTGAGCTTCATTTATTCGCGGCCAATACAACGGACGCCCTTTTCGAGTGTTGATCTGCATCCGAAATGTTAAACGTGAATAATGCGCGTCCACCTGTCCCGCCGCGATTCAAAGTCAAAGATTCGGGCTGCGCCCTGTCAGCAACATTTAATGGACACCACGTCAATAATCATGATTTTTTTAGAATCACGTCCGAGCAGCCCGCCGCATTTTATAAACATCAAATCAAGGATCAGTTTCGTCAAAGATTCGATTTGCCTAAGAAAACGTGGCGAGCCGCCCAGACGCGGTTTACAACATAGCTATAACCTACGACCATCATGAAAATGTCAAGTCAAACGCAAATCGAGAGACCTTCTGAATCGCGACGTGTCAGATAGACGCTTTCATTCCCTATAGGCGTCCGCTGTAAAGGACACGATTTTGGCTATAAATATAGACCCAAGGGGTCCTCATTTGGAAACCAATCTCAACCACGGCGAAGCCCTGCCAAACTCCCACCCTGACCTCCGAACTTCAACTCTCCAATTCTTCAAGGCGGGACCCTGTCGGACCGGAGGCTTACGTTCTGGAGTCGAGGTGGAGCACGCACTCCGTCCTTGCGTCGTCTTCCTCGCGTGGCGAAGTTTCCAAGCGCGGGAGCACGGCAGGAAGAGCTCCACCGGCGTTCCTTCCATTCTCTCTCCATCTTCCGCCGCCAACGGGCTATGCCGCCGCCTCCGTCCACCATCTTCTTCATTTCTCTTCTTCTTTAGAACATGCATTTTACACTTCTACACACACACATTGCATCTCCTCATCCCCTACTTCTTAGGGGTTTAACACCACCTCCATGAGGTGTGTTAGCCTCCATTTGCATGTTTTGATATTTCTCTTCCATTTGCATTACTACACCACATAGCCTAATCTCCGTTCACTTGTTTTCTTGTCGTTTTCTTGTTGCAAGGTAACCCAATTGAATCTTCTTCGTCGGCCGACCGCGGAAGAAGGAAGGAGAATCCACCACAAAACTCCCGCGCTTTTCTTCGTTCGGAGGTAAGTACACGTAACCTTTCCTTTCGTCCGTTACATTCGGTCCCACGTGCACCTGGCGATCGCGATCTACACATCCATTGTGCACACACACATGTTTTCATTTTTACCTCATTTTCACTTCTTTCTCCGTCATCCCATCTTTTAAAACTTTCTTTCTTTCCCTTCTTCTTTCTTTAAAAATCAACATTTTTTCGTCGTGGGACCAGTGTTTTCCGAAGAGTTGAGGAAAACACTGTCTACAACTTGGCGATCACGATGGGACCCTCTTCTTTTGATTCCGGTTACCTCCTTCGGCACCCATGTGTGCCCCTCCTTTGGCACCCACGTATGCCCCTCCTTCGTACCCCACGCGGTACCACCTCCCCTTTCCGCACCCCACGAGGTGCTATTGAGATCCCGTTGTCATTACCACTTTGTAGTCGTATTTTTCTTTATTTTTCGCTACACTTCTCGCATGAAATTTGTGATTTAAAAGAAGAAAAAAAATCATCTTGTTCCCCTCCCCGTGTACTTACTTTTATCTGAAGAAAGCTTCTCCATTCGGGTTTTTACTTCTTCCTCTATAAATTGTGGAAAGCATGCTTGTGTGATTTACAGTCTTTCTTCTTGTCCTCGTTGCATGTTTTATTCGCGTCCAGTACAACAACACTTTTTCTATTCTTGCTTTACACGGTGGTCTGATTGGACGCTATTTGTGACAGAGTCCGGAGGGAGTTGCCTCGGCTCTTATAGCTTTCAGGAGCTGTCAGATCCGCGGCCAACAGAACGGACGCCTTTTACTGAACCGCGACCACTATACTGGACGTGATTCAGTCTATCACAGAGCGCCAATCTTTCTGCCATTTGTGCTACCTTTGCATTATTTTTGCATTTGTAGGGCATTTCGGCCGAGGCCTCCTCCTCCCCTCCTACCTACCTAGGATCCACACACTTTCCCCGGTGGGGCTATCTCCCCTTGGGTATTCATTCTCATTGGGCTAGAGAATCCTCATCGGGACCTCCGTAAGTCCCGTACCCCGTGGATTCCCTCACAGTGGACCGAGCCGTTTGTACCACCCCGGTGACCCGAGCTAGAACCCCATTTCGCGAGAGGAAGTTGCTTAGAAAACCCCGAAGTTGTCATCTCACCTATTTTAGGCCCATACCCATTTGGAGAGACACATCATAATTAAAATCCACGTTAAGTCTTATTGAATACGTTAAGTGGACGTAATCATATCCAAGTGTGTGATTTAAAAGCCATTAACTCCTCTCAAACTTGTTTGAGTAGTTGTCTGTTAGTTGCTTGTTAAATTACATCGTGTGTTTTTCTAGAATTTTGCATGCAGCTTCGTTCCGGTCGATCCCTCTTGTAGCACCCGGGAATTTTATTATATAAAAAATTCAAATAATGGAATAAATAATTTCCATAATATCTATGTATTTAAAACATACGTATCATTATCGTATGTGCTAAACACATCGGAAAAATCTGTAGAAATTATAAATTAACCCCACACATTATTCCTAAGTGTTCCACAAAGAAATTTGTACGACGAAAAATCTGATTGAACCAAGTGTACATCACATGGTGACCGATATCCAATTAGGAATCAAGTCGGAAAACCGTTAACACGGAAATACGACGCAATCATAATTAAATAAAATGTTAGAAATACTTCTAACATTATATATTAATGACCCAATATCTTAATTGGGCCAATGGACCACATATGACCCAAAAATCAATAAAGCTAGAAAATGCATGAAAATTCGTAACTCTAAATAGGCTGAAATTAGAAAGGGGTAATTAGGGTTTAATTGGGATGCAATCATACACTTTTAGCAACCCAAATTCGTGCCTACCCATCCATGGAAGTTGCTTGATGGCCAAGACTCTCTAATGGAGGAAGAAATCATCAAAAATAGGAAACCAACATGCCATCCCGCAACCCTTCTTTCCTAGTTACAATAGGACTCCTAACAACATAGTTACTTAATACTCTTCACCAAACCCTAGGTATGAGTTTTAGAACTTGCTGGGGCGTGTGGAGGAGTTCTTGGTGGCTAGGGAGCTGTGGATCGACCACAAGAAGCTCATCTTTCTTCCCCGTTCGTCTGCTGCGACTTGCACAAACCACCTTCTTGGAGTCGAGCTAAGGTAGGCCAAACCTAAATCCCATCGTGCAAGGCTTATACCCCTGGAAAGAGGGTCGAGTCTACTTCCTACCCAAGTGAATGCCCAAATTCCATACAGTATACACGGAGTATTAAGCTTTCTCCTCCAAGTGGTCTGAACACAGGTTTTCTGGAAGAACGACTTCATCAACCCAAAAGGTAGGTTTTCCTCGGGCCAAATCTTAACATCTCTATACCAAATGTGTAGAGCATCAAGTTAGTTTTCATTGCCCTCTGTTTTCATCTAATTTCATTGAGTAGATTTTGAATTATAAGCGTTTTCCCCAAGTCGTTCACTGTTAGGGATTTTTCCTGTTCTTTGTATGTTACATGTGATTCAAGACCGAATTAGAGTAAACTCATAACATGAAAGTTATTCTAATAGTTGTGCTCTTAAGTTCTTGTGTTGAACATTTGTCTAAATGTCATTAGTTAGAGAGTTAAAAGCATGGTAATAGGTTGCTGCACGAAACTACGGTTTTAGTTTACACTTGGTCTGATGTTGTGTTTTCGACTTGATCAAAGCCTATCGAAACCATCCTTATTTTCTAATTCTGATTTACTGGAAGTACCCTTGTATGTCTAGGTTGTTTTAAAATTGGTTTTGTTATTTTTCATACACTCTACAATTTGTTCTCTATTTCGGAAGCACCCTGTGTCCATATATGGAAGTTCTGGACCGCAATCCAAAGCACTGTCCTTGCTCTGTCAGAGTCAGGCGCAGAACCTGTGAACGCGACGGCCCAATAGGCCACGTTCAGAAGTCTTGTTGCGACAGCTCACTAGTCGCTTTCTGAATGCGACGTGCGCTCCATCGCTATCGTGCTGCCTGATCTGACCGCCCAGTCGCGTTCTTCACAACACACTGTCGCCTTCCTTGTATGTGCCTGTCGCGACCTGACCCAGGCCTGACAGCCCCATGTCGCATTCCTTGTATGTGCCTATCGCGACCTGACCCCTGGGCCTGACAGCCCTGTCGCTATCCTTATATGCCCATGTCGCGATCTCAGGATTTTACCTGAAACCATGTGTTTTCTTGCAATTTTACTGCATATACCGAGGTCTGTTTAAACGTGATATTTACTGTGTAAGTTGCATGTCTTGGGTCTGATCATTACATGATTTTTATTTAATGGCTTAAAAGTGATTAACCCATTTAAAAGCTTTAATTACATGAATGCTATCTAAGTGCTCCTAAATGTTATGATCCATTCGTGCTACTTATTGTAGACGCGAGATTTGGCCCATCTCCCGCAAGGCTATTTTGGCCCATTAAGCCTCGTTTGACCATGTGTTGACCAGCCTCGGATCTCATGTAGACGGCAGCATCGATGGCCGCCGACTACAGGTCGGCGCAATCCCCCTAGACGTTGACCCAAGTTGGCGTCCACCTCTACGGACGTCTGCATGAGGTTGGCGGCTTGATCCCTGGACGTCAATAGGGTTTACCAGGTCTGCGCAACTAACCCGAGATCCAGCCCACTTGCCCCATTGTCTCGCCCATGCAGCGCATGTGGCCGTTCCCAACGGGTATATGGGCCACCTAGGCACCTCTTGACCCAGTAAAAAGCCTACATGGCCTCTACCCATTGGTTGGAGCTTAAACACATAGATTGCCACATGCACAAGTGTGTTTCTTCACACTTGAGCATCCAATGCTCTCACCCCGAGCTCACTGTCTATATAACTCCCCCTTGGTCCCTCTGAACAGGGGGAGAGGCTGGACGTCCATATGCTCAAGCTTTGAGAGAGAGAGAAAGTTGCACCCAAGCTTCACCAAGTCATCCTCTACTTCCTCTCAACCTTTGGGACGTCCAAGGAGTCTTCTTTGGAGTTGAAGGAGCCTCTGCACGAGCTAGCATCACCAGCAACGAGGATCACCTCCCCCCTCTTCCTCTCTTCTTCCTTTTCTCTCTTAAATACTTGCATGTCACACACTTTCCCACACACTCTAGGCACGTAGGGCACCTTCCTACACACCTAGAAAGGGGTTTCCCAACCAAAAACGGAGGGAAGAAGGGTGGTCATAACATTGGCCACCCTCTTCTCAAGTCCGCAACCGGTACGGGACTCTCCTTTTGGGCCTTCCACCTTTCGTTTTGAACGTTTGCTGCACTATTTAGGGTCTAATTGAGTCTTGTTCTGTGGCAGGAACGATCCAAGAAGACCGTGGAGCTCTCTTCCTTTGGCCGGCTGAAGGAGGAGAAGTTGGAGCTTCACCATCACCCGCGACGCGAGGCTGCTACATCCAAGTGATCAGAACAACCCCTTGGGCACAGGTAAGGCCCTGGCGATCACAATCATCTCCCTTATATCACCGGTTTTCTTTGTTTTCTCCTCAGTCAACACAGTCAACTTGGGGTCAACGAGGTCACCGGCACATTTCTCCATCGCCAACGAAGGAGCGGCACGTCCGTGAACCACCGTCGGATAAGGTCACACCAGTCGGCATTCGAAGACGGAGGCGAAACGAAACGTCCACACCTTATGATTAATCTTCCTACTGTTCTACATGTTTAAATGATAAGGTTATCATAAATCATGCAAACCATGTGTAGTTAAATGCATTGTTCAATTCGTGCCATCACGTTAAGTGCTTTCCGCGAGTTTGAAACCGATGGTTGTGAATTGAGACACGCGTACCGCACTACACACTAGCACTGTTAGGTAGCCCCTTTCTTTGGAAATTAGAAACTCTCTACCGGTCATTCCGAATCGGTAGACTAGCGACATTTTTACTAAGGCCTCCGTAAATCCCTTCTGACCATGGATTCCCACATGGCCGACGTTGTTGTACCATTGAAGTTCCCTGGAGATAGCGTACACTTCCTTTCTCTTCTTGTTCTCGTGAGTGTGATTTACAATCTAGACCAAATCCATTAATGTAAAGATTGAACGAAAGTATAAATCGTACCGTTATGCTACCGAATTTATCTCTTGACTATTGTTTCATGAAATCATGTTCAATTTACTTATTAATTATTCTCATCATCATCATGAACATGACATTACACATGCTCACTTATTGAAACTCTCATTGGCCATTATTAATGACTGTGGGTATCTACATATAAAATGTTTCATGAGATTGCTGACAGGGCACGGCGTGTGTCCAAGGGCTCCAGTCTAGCCCCAATGACGGCGAGTCATAAATATACTGTTAACCATGCGGTATAATGATTACTGGCGTTGCATCTGCGCTGGGAGTCCTGCTTGCTTGTTGAATGATAGATACAATACCACATACACGTTCCTGGTGTACATTCTTGATGGATCTTTTCTCGGTGTACATTAGTTTCTACGTGCTGGATTAGTGTTACTTGATCGTGCTCGTACATTCTTACTTGCTTGCTTGCGTGATATGGCCATCCTGCATTTATTGCAATTAGTGATATCTTGCGTTCTTGACATCAAGTGAAATCTCGCGTGCTTGTACAAAGTGATCTATTGCTAGTTCTATCTTGTTAATCCTTCTAAATCTTGTTCTATCTTGTTCACTCCATCTAGCTTGTTTTCATGTATCATGTTTTAACGAGTTTTATTCGTACATGCATATATGACATTCATCGTGCTTACCTAGTTCTAATTTTAATCACTTATATCATTGCCCAGTACATTGAGATATAATTCTACTGGGCTAGTTTGCTCATTCCCTACTTTTACCCAATCTAGGTGACTATGAAGTTCAAGAGGAAGAGCAAGTCGAGGATGGGAATGCGTCTGAGTGATGAGCGTTCCAACAATGAGTCTATCTTAGTATTTACATTCGAGTGTTAGTACATAGTAGGACGTGAGGAATAAGTGTATTTTTCCCTTTTATTGAGTCTTAGTCCTGTACTAGTTTCCATTTGAATACAAGAGTTGAGATTTGAATAAAAGATTAGTTGAGTTCAATATTTGGGCCCTATGATGATGTTGTTTACATTTAGTGCGTGCTAGCTAGAGGCTTATTTGCCGACTGTTCACGTCTCAAAATATCGACTAGAATTAATTAATTAATATCTGCTGCGTAATTCTCGGACGTGACAGTTTAGTGGTATTAGAGCCTAGGAATACCAAATAGGATATGTCTTAGGAATAGGAGATACCTATGGAACCTAGGTCATGAAAATTAAATACAGTACCTGGTGAGAATGGGTAGAGACTGGGAATATGTTAGAAAGATTAAACACTCCTACCCATTGACTCTTATGAAGTATCAGAGACATTAATTGGTTTCCATCCTTTCTCAGGAACCTCATAACTCTTGCACTCAACAGCAATGGCTCGTAATCAGTGGCAGTTATGCAAGAAACCGTGGCTGGATTGACCCAGCACTACAAAATATTTCAGGCTGGAAATCAAGCTGGAGCTGCAAGGAATGGAGCCGCTGACTGCACCGCAATTTTAGGAGTTTAACCCTCCTCGTTTCTCTGGATCCCCTGACCCAGACGAGGCAGAAAACTGGCAGGAAGAATAGAAAGGATCTTCCAAGTAATGCAATGCACTAATAGGGAGAAGGTGGTACTGGCCACTTTTCAATTTACCAAGGATGCCCGAGCGTGGTGGAAGGCCACATCGGCCCACCTGCCTAATGTAGCTGAACTGAGTGGGACGGATTCCTGGAGATATTCCGGGAAGTATTTCTCTGAGAGAGTCAAGGAGAAGAAGGCAGCGGAGTTTGCCGCACTGAAACAGAGAGGGATGTCCGTAGCTAAGTATGAGGCTCAGTTCGCACGTCTTGCGGTGTATGCCCCACACCTGGTGGGAACTGAAAGGCTTAAGGCTAATCGGTTCATGGATGGGCTCAGGCCCATGTTCATTGAAAGGCTCGGACCACACAATATTCAAACTTACACTGAGATGGTCCAAAGAGCTCAGCTGGTAGAAGACACCATGGCCAAAGTAGAGGGCATGAGGGGCAAGGACAACTCCAGCCGGTCTTTGTCAAGAAGGGAGCACCTAATATTGCTCCAACCTTTCGTAACAACAACAATAAGAGGCTGAATGCCGGAAGAGATGCTGCGGGAGACAAAAGAGTTAAATGGAAGGTAGGCAGTTGGTTGAAAACTGCAAATTCTGTGAT
>JACBKR010000938.1:0-47893 GCA_014218235.1 Colocasia esculenta
GATTCGGGTGCCTCTCATTCTTTTATTTCCAAAGAGTTCCTGGATTGTATGATTCATCCTTGAAAGAGGAATCCTGTGAGTTGGTAGTAGAGGTTCCCTCAGGTGAGTTTATGCTCAATTCGAGCTATATAGATGAAGTCCTGTCGTGATTGAAGGAACCCAAATGCCGGGGCGGTTATATGCTTGCAGTTGAAAGACTATGATATTATTCTAGGGATGGATTGGCTTGAAGCCTATGGAGCATGTTAGATTGCAGAAAGAAGAGGATCAGGTTTTGCCATCCTAATGGTTCAGTGTTTGAGTATCAAGGTATGCCTTTCTGTACTTCTAAGTTTATAATTTCTGCAATAAGAGCTAGAAAGCTATAAATGCAGGGGTGTGTGGCTTATTTAGCCTCAACTAGTCTGGTAGAGGCTAGTCAGTCAGTGAAGGCAGTTCCCGTGGTTAGGGAATTCGTTGATGTTTTTCGGAAGATTTGCTTGGTTTAGCTCCACATAGGGAGGTGGACTTTACCATTGAGTTATTGCCAGGTACCATGCCGATCTCCAAAGCACCATATCGGATGGCACCGGCAGAACTTAAAGAATTGAAAAAGCAATTAGAAGAGCTGTTACAGAAGGGTTTATTAGACCGAGTCATTCCCCGTGGGGGAGCACCAGTTTATTTGTGAAAAAGAAAGATGGAAGTTTTTGTATGTGTATTGATTATAGGAAGTTGAATGATGTGACCATTAAAAATAAGTACCATTACCAAGAATAGATGATCTGTTTGATCAGTTACAATCAGCGAAGGTATTTTCTAAAATTGATTTGAGGTCTGGGTACCATCAGTTGAGAATTAAAAAGGAGGATCTAGATAAAAACACATTCAGAACCAGATATGGTCACTATGAATATGTGGTTATGCCATTGGGCTGACCAATGCTCCTGCAGGTTTTATGGATCTGGAAATAAATTTTCATCCGTATTTGGACCAATTCATTGGGTCTTTATAGATGATATTCTGAATTATTCAGCATCGAAGAGGAGCATGCATCTCATTTGATGTTTACCCTGCAGTTGTTAAGGGATAACCAGTTGTTTACCAAATTCAGTAAGTGTGAATTTTGGCTGAAAGAAATTCAGTTTTGGGTCATGTCATCTCGGCTAAAGGAGTGGCAGTGGACCCGTAAAGTGGAAGCAGTGATGAAATGGGAAGTGCCAAGACAATCACTGAGATTAGAAGTTTTTGGGGTTGGCAGTTATTATAGGCGCTCATACAAGATTTTTCTAAGATTGCGGCACCCATGACCAAATAACCAGGAAGGGTGTGCCATTTGTGTGGTCCGGTGAATGTCAGAAAAGTTTTATGGAGTTGAAGAAAAGGCTTACATCAGCACCCATATGACATTACCGACAGGAAATGATGATTTTGTTGTATAGCAGATGCTTCAAGAAGAGGGCTTGGTGCAGTACTTATGCAGCATGGCAAAGTAATAGCTTATGCGTCCAGGCAATTGAAGCCGACAGAGGAGAATTACCCCACTCATGATTTGGAATGGGCAGCAGTTGTGTTTGCCTTGAAAATGTGGAGGACATTATTGTATGGCGAGAGATTTGAGATTTTTAAGACCATAAAAGCTTGAAGTATATCTTCTCGCGAAAGATTAAATCTCCGTCAGCACAGATGGATTGAATATTTGAAGGATTATGATTTTAGTTTAGCTTACCATCCAGGTAAGGCCAATGTTG
The DNA here is from genome assembly GCA_014218235.1 of Colocasia esculenta. Taxonomy (NCBI): domain Eukaryota; kingdom Viridiplantae; phylum Streptophyta; class Magnoliopsida; order Alismatales; family Araceae; genus Colocasia; species Colocasia esculenta. The sequence goes on from JACBKR010000938.1 coordinate 1,731, forward strand.
TGGCGGATGCCTTGACCAGAAAGGCATATTTGAGCCAAATAATGATAAAAGAATGGAAGTTGTATGAAGAGATAATGGAGAACTCCTTGTATGTGCCAAGTAGTCAGCGACGGGCAGTACTAGCTGTTAGTGACGTAGAACCGTCATTATATTGGCAAATTTTAGAAGCTCAAAAAGCGGATACGAATTTGGCTGAAATTGTGAAAATGGAAGGAGTTACCATTGATGATAATTGTGTAGTTAGGCTCAGAGGCAGGTATTTGTACAGCTGAAAGAGAGGTAAAGCAGCGAGTGTTGGAAGAGACATATAATCCTGGTACATATCCATCAGGGTAGTACTAAAATGTACCCAATTTGAGAAAATATTTCTGGTGGCCTCATAAAAAAAGGAAAAATACGGAATGTGTGGCAAGGTGTGCTATCTGTCAACAGATTAAAGCTGAACATCAGAAGCCTGGAGGTCTATTGCAACCGTTACCCATTCCACAGTTGAAATGAGAGATATACCATGGACTTCATGGCAGGTTTACCAAGAACAGCTTCGGGACATAATAGAATATGGGTGTTTGTTGATAGATTGACCAAGGTGTGCAGATAGTGGCAGTAAGTATGTTATGGATAGGGACATATTAGCAAAGTGTTATGTTGATAAAATTGTTCCACTGCATGGTATTCCGAAGACTATCGTGTCCGACAGAGATCCAAGATTTACTTCTGGTTTCTAGAGAAGTCTGCAGAAGGTAATGGCACTGAGCTGAGATATAGCTCCGCTTATATCCCCAGACAGATGGCCAAACAGAGAGGGACTATCCAGACGATTGAAGACATGTTGCGAGCTTGTTGTTTAGGTTGGGGAGGTAACTGGGAGCATCATTGCGAATGGTTGAGTTTGCCTATAATAATAGTTATCATACCAGTCTTGGGATGGCACCGTATGAAGCTTTATATGGAAGGCCATGTAGAACCCATTGAACTGGCATGAAGTGGGAGAAAGGCAGTTAGTGGGTCCTGAATTGATTCAGCAAACCACGGAAGAAGTGAAAATTATTAAGGAAAAATTGCAGGCAGCTCAAAGCAGGCAAAAGAGTTATGCAGATAACCGGAGGAGACCCTTCAGTTTGAAGTGAGAGATTTTGTTTTCTTGAGAGTTTCCCCGAGTAAAGGTATTATGAGGTTGGCAAGACTGGAAAGTTGAGCCCAAGGTATGTGGGACCTTTTCAGGTGATTGAGAGAATGGGGGAAACAACTTATAGACTGAATTTGCCAGCAGATTTTGCAGACGTTCATGATATTTTCATGTTTCTATGTTAAGAAAGTGTATTGAAGATCTAGCTCAGATAATCAGTTACCAGGTGGTGACCTGAGGCCGGATATGACCATGCCAGAGTATCCGGTGCAGATCATGATCGAAAAAAAAGAAGCTGAGAAATAAAGAAATCGAGCTAGTAAAAGTGCGATGGGAAAATAGGTTGGGTGGTAAGGATACCTGGGATTAGCCGAGGAGATGGCTAAAGGGTATCCCTATTTGTTTGAGTAAGGTTTTATGCTTCTTCTTAGATGATAGTATTTGTAAAGATGTATATATTAAAGTTGTTTGTGTTTAAGTTGTGTTATGAATTCGAGGTCGAAATTTTCTTTAGATGATAGTAATGTAACGTCACGTGCTTTACGGATCCTATGGATCATGTGTGTAATGATTGTGGTGGCCATCGTGAGGCCAGTGTGGTTTGGATGTATGGTACGCGCAGGTTGGTCCTGAAACAAGATAGGACCTACTGTAGTTGATTAGGGGTTGACGGCCAGGTGTGGTCGTTGACTGGTCTGGCGTCCATTGAAGGTGACGTCAACTTTATGAACTTAACGGCGGGCTTTGTGGAGGTTTATTGTGACGGTTCCCTAAATAACAATCGGGTTGACGCCAACCTGTGCGACCTGCAGGATATAGGTCTACCAGAGGGCAGTTCCCTCACTCCGTTCTTCCTCTCCCTCGCCCTATTTTTATACCCTTGCTTCCCCACTACTTCTAATGGTTGCAAAAGGCTAGTTGGGGGCGAGGAACGTGAGGTGGTGACGAATCGGACAGGGAAATGCCGGAGTGAGGTGTAATCTCGTAGGAGCTCGCGGAGGGTTTGGCACGAATCGAGAGAATTTAGGAGGTTTAAGTGCATCGTGAGGTAGGGAATGATCCTTTTACTTCCTTCTGGTTGTGATAATGCATCTGGAAAGCATGAATCTGCATGTTAATTATGTTTTTGGGTAAAGGTACTCCTTGTGGGGTCAATGGGTGGTTTGAGCAATTTAACGAGTGAATCATGTTGTTTCAATTTGATTGAGATGCATGCATGTTAAAGGAAGTGTTTCCTCGTGTTTTTCTGCTGATTTTTAGGGCGAGAATACCTGAAGATTCGGCCTAGGATTTCTGTGAGAGTGATAGCCGAGGATCTTGGCGTCAATATCGATTGACGCCAGGTTCTTCAGCTGGGAGATTGATGCCAGATACCTTGCATTTAATCTCATCAACGGCAGTCGATGTTGCCGCCAGCATGCCTTTATTTTAATGCTGCTATATTGAATATTTAAAGATAACAAGCGGTGTGTTGGCACCTGTGGAGTATTGGGTGCATGAGGTTTCTGTGACTAGCGTACAAGGTACAACCCTAGCTAGTTCTTTACGTGTTTACGTGGTGTTCACGTGTAGTGGACTACTAATGCACGAGATTTACATGAGTCTTCACGTGGTTTGTGTACGTGCACGTGGTTTTGTATAAGTGGCGAGTAGTACGACGCCTACCGTGGTTACCTCTCAGTTGGGTGCCCCAGTTTCTCTGTGAGCCAGGCTGTTAGCTCAGGGCTTGGTCCCTGTACTGGTGTTGTACCGTCGAGGTCTGTGTCGTCTGACCTGGACACCCTCACTCTTTTGCTTGAGTGTACGTCCGGCTGAGGGAAAGACGACAGTGGGACAGTGCCTCTAGTGTTGTTTTTAGTCACTTGTAGCGCGCTCTTAGTTGGGGGTACGGACACCAGTAGTCGACACTAGTCCCCAGCTAGTCCTTCTCCAGTGCCTCACTCTAGCGATCCCAGGCTAGGGTCTCTAGAGTGGCAGGCATGGGCCTGCGACCGTGTGGTCCACTGGTGGTGGTGTTTAGTTGGTCTCCACAGTTGCTTGACCTTTTCACGTGGAGCGGCAGTTGGACCTTTCGTCCGTGGCTGAGAGACTGAGAGGTAGTAGACCTAGTGTGTTGTCCGAGTCAGTCACTGGTGTCACGAACCAGTTCACGTGTCTCGAGTATGGCAGACTCTACTTTAGCTCGTATACATGTTTGGTTTTGCCGTTTATTTATTAAAGTTACTTTACATAGTCGGCAGACGGTAGTATATTTACAACTTTATATCCTGCTTATCTGTTTTATAAACTGCTAGTATAGTTTATCGCCTTCGTACCTATGTTTTTGGTTTGCTCGGTGTTGGGGGAGTTCCTACTGAGCCAGTGACTAGCGAGGCTCACCCCTACCCCCACAGGTGAGGGCGAGGAGAACATTTCTCGGCCGCTGTCCAGTTTGGAGCCGCGTGATAGCGGTGCATGGTTAGCACCTCCAGCAGTGTAGTGTAGCTAGTTGTTTACTTCTTCCAGTTGTACCTCGGGGTATGCCCGAGGCTCTTGTACTTTCCTTTAGGTTTGTGGAAATATGGCTACGTAAACTTTTGGAATATATATATGGAATGGTGTGCTCCTTTGTGTTTTCACAGACTGTCATGTGAATCCCTTGCGAGGCTCTGGCCCGTTCGCGGGAGACGGACTCGTATCAAGCTTGTTCAGTTTTTAACGGCTTGGACGAGACGTTCCGTCACACCCTCTCCCGAACCCTCTTGTGTTCTCCGGCGGTTTTGGGTGCTCGTGGCGAGGCGGTGACATCTCCTTCGTGTAGGGAACGTGCTCATGGTGGTTGGAGCGAGGAGGAGGTGGCCATTCCGCGGTGAAGGCCCCAACAGGTCGACTCTACTTGTGGAGGTAGGGACCCTAGACGTCTCTCGTCCTAGCATGCTCCCTTCCCCTTGAGATCGTGTTTTCCCCGTGGTTTGGGTTGTGGGGTTGTGAGGTTCATGCTCATGTTGAGTGAGGTTCCATCGAGTATAGATTCCTTGTAAATCCATGTTTTATGGGGTTTGAGGGGTTTGGCTTGATTAGAAGTGAAATGTTTGCGGAATCCCAATATGGTAATCTAGAAGGGGGGGTTGAATAGTTACTACCAATTAAAAGTATGAAAACAACCCTTTTTCAATCACAACAAAGTCTTTTGAATTTTCTGTAGAAACAACGTGAGACTTAGATATGTTGACGATGTGTAGGTGAGTTAGCAACCTATCTAGTGCGTGAATGCAACGTGCCTATCAAGCATCTAATGTGAAAATCGTTCAAACCACAAGACACAAAGATTTTGTGGTTTGGAGTACACAAATCGTGTATCCTACGTCCACGGCACACACACACACAGAGAAAACTACTTATCAGCGAGTTCGGTGACTACAACTCACACACATGTGTTTTCTGATGTGCACCCACGATCAGAACAACACACACACGTGATCTCAAGCACAAGGATCACTTGAATTACCACAACACACACACAGATGGTAGAAATATGAAAAAAGAGAGAGTTCTGAGTGAGAGAATAAATCCTGGTGAAGAACTCTTCTGAGAACGCCTGGAGGAAGTTTAATATTCGACTTGAATGCTTTGAGTCGATGGAGAAGGTTGAATCCTCGACGTTCTTCTTTCAGGAACTGCTGGATCGACGGATCTTTAGGGCTCTGTGCAGCAGTCTGAAGCAGGGCAGCAGCAACTCTTGTGAAACTTGGAGTAGCTTTAGGGTTTTGGTTGTGGCTGCTTCTCTGCGAATTTCCTTCAAAGAGGTGTTTAAATATAGGAGAAACGTGAGAGTTGGAAACACCTCCTAGGATAACTTAGAAACCTTCCGTAGTTTGAATTGTACTCCGTCTGTCGACAGGTCTTGGCCATCTGTTGACAGGCGACAGTAAGACAGAAGTATGGATCTTCAGCTCTGTGAGATCTGTCGACAGCGAAGACCATCTGTCGACAGATGTGCTCTTTTGTGTAAACGACAGAGTCTGGATGTTCTGGACTGTGAGATCTGTCGACAGCCGATCTGTCATCTGTTGACAGATGAAGACTTTCTGAACTATGGGTCTTCTGGCAGACCACACCTGTGAGATCTGTCGACAGGTCTTTTGTGTGTCGACAGGTAACTTTGTTTTTATTTTTTGATCTTTTTCACTTGCTTGGAGAGAGCTTGACTTTGTGCATTTGTACCTACATGATGAAACATGTAAAACAAGTTTAGTATTGAATACACAAACAATCAAGTGTTGCATTAGTTCTATTTCATGTTACATGTATCAAATCCAATTGAAGTTATTCATCATCAAAAACCTATTGCTATAAATGTTAGAATGAAAACCCAAACAACATTCTCCCCCTTTTTGATGATGGCAAAATTATCAATTAATGCACATTGAAGTTTCTCCCCCTTTGACAGCATCTAAAAGCATTTATCAGACAAACATATAGACAAACATGGAAACATGGCACTGTGAAATTCACTGATTTGAAGGAGGCATACACAGTACAAAAGTTGTTGACTGAGAGTAAACATGAAAGGGAAAGAAGATACATGACCACAAAGTGAAATAAAAGACCATAAGACTCAGACAAGACAGGACAAGACACTACGTGAAGACCCATTCCTAGACATAAAGCCTATCTAGGCAGCATCATCAGCAGGCGGAGCTAAAGCCTGACGGGGTTTATGCATCTCTGTTTGAAGCCTTGTAAGACGGAGCTGGAGCGGACTTGAGTGTCCGCAAGTGATTCCAGACTTGATCCATGGTGTCCAATCTTGTATTCAGCTTCTCAAATCCAGTGGACATCTGTAGCTGTAACTGTGCAAGCAAAATATCTCAATGGATGGTGTAGACACCCAGTTCCGACTAATGGGTTGAACACATTTCATGTCGTCTTTGTTAGCCCCTAATTGGTCATCACCTTGAGCCCATCATAGCTTGATGAGCCATCAACACTTTAAAATTGCCTGAAATCCCGCCCAATATCACTTTAGGAGAGTCTTTATCCATTTAACTCATATCCTTCACAAATAGGTTGAATAATACAATATAATTGATTTCAAGTAGCGACATATCGTAGCGCCGCGACTATTGTCGCGACGGCTATGGACGCCGCGACAGCCTATGCATGATTTACGTGCATGTGGGGGTCCCTGTCGCGTCGTCAGACCCGCCGCGTCTCTAGTAGTGACGCCACGATGCGCCGCGACAGCAGCAGAGCGTGCCAAACTCCGCAAAACCTCCTATTTATCTCCCATTGACCAAGTCATATCCCTAGGGATTATCTCAGCCCCTTGGGGCGAGATTTCGGCCCTAGGGACTCTTGGAAGGACTCTATGGACTCTCCCATGCAATTTAAGGGGATATTATCTCCATTTTAATTTCCCACCTTTTTAAAGAGATAATATTAGCATTTTCTCTCTCCAAGCTCTATAAAAGAAAGGCCCTCCTCAAGGACGAGGAGAGCTTGATTCTACCCGAAGGGCTGCCGAAATCTTCCCTCATCCATACTTAACCTCGCAGCACCCCTTCTCCCACATTTCCTTCACACCCTTCTCCACCGAAACACATCATTTCTTCATCCATGGAGTACGGGACGTGAAGAGGGTGGCTCCAGCATCCTCCAGAAGCTTTGGACGATCCTTCAAGCCACATCAACGCCAAGGAGTGCCCCAATGGGGATCATCCTCTCATCTCCTCTTTCCTTCTTTCCTTGCATGCATTTTTATGTTTATTTTTAGATAGCAATTTCAACCACACCCACGTTTTTCCCACACCCAAAGGGGTTTAAAAAACCCCCAGTTCGTCCCTCCATGCTTCAATCATTTCTTTCCATGTTAGAGTAGATACTACGTTTTAAGTATTCTAATAGGGCTTCCTTTGTCTATTTCCTCTTGGTAGAACTCGACCGTTCATCCATGAGGAGCTCTCATCTTCGGCCGGCGGGGACGGGGAAGAAGGTCCACACTCAACAACTTCCGCAACAAGAGAACGCAGCGGCGGGCGACGACGCGACGGAGACACGACGGTAGTCAACGCCGCTTATCAGTACTGTCGTGACCTCTACTGGCGCCGCGACATCAGGTCCGCCCTCTTTCTCTCTCCTTTCCTAGTTAGACTAGCCATGTTTATCTTCTATTCATAGAGCAGTCGACTAGGTGGCGATCCACACATCCATTCCACACACCACATATTGGTATTTTTGTCCGTGTCTAGGGGGGCCAATCCCCGTGATTACACCTTTTGCGATCACGGTGGGACTTCATTGCCACCCGTGGATTTTCGATTGTTGCCTGCATCTGTTCTTCTTTATTTGTCATTTTAGTGCCTGTTAGTTTCTTGTTCATCATTCCCTGTATTTCTCGTGTTCTGCTTTAGTCGCGACCTGTCGCAACGATGCGATCAGGTCGCGTCGTGTCTAGGAGATGCGTCAACAGGTTAGTCCTCTTTTCCATTATACCTTCTTTGCCATGTTTTTATGAGATCATGCTTTGTTGTAATACCTCTTTGTTTCATATGTCGCTGTATCTTTGAGTGTTAGAATCCTGTTAGTTCGGATTTTCCTTTTTTTTAAATTGTCAGTTTTCGGTTCGATTCGCGGCGTTGCGTGAGGACGCGACAAGGTCGCGTCGGGGCTAAGCGTCGCGTCATCAGGTACGCTTTGTATGTATTCTATTGCTTCATGAATCGGTTTCTGTGTGTCCATGATCCATGTGGTGTTGATTTACTGCTTTGGTATCATTCTTGTCTATTTGGATAGTCTGTTTGATTTATTTGACGACCTTTGGGTGTTTCGGGCCTCTGTTCATACCGCGGCGGGTCGTCCCGCCGCGATAAGGTCGCGGGTTTACAGCCGCCGCGACTCGGCCCGAGACCCATTGGTCACCCTGTTTGCTTCTCATCTATCACTTGTGCATATATTTCGGGCATTTAGCCCATTGCATACGCTTCTGAAACCCATTTGTTAGGTCCCCCTGGATGAGTGAGTCCTCTCACCTACGAGCACTCGTAGGTGACTCGGGCCGCCTTCCGAGGACCTCCGTAAGTTCCCGTGGCCGTACGCATTGTTGCGGTCCGCCGGGCTGGTTGTACCAGTTGTACCCTTTAGCTCGAGCCACCCCTTGCGCGTGTGAACATACCATCCCCTAGTTTCACCGGAGTACTCGAGTCCATACCCATTAAGGTCACTTGACCGAGTGTCATCTCCTTAATTAATCATCATAAGGCCAAGTTCAAACCTTAAGAAATTTGCGCTTTAAACATGACAACTTGAGTGTTCATCCTCCTCTCAGTCTTTCTTGCTGTGTTGAGTATAGATCTTGTATGTATCACCCCTGTTATTTTGGGGGTGTATGGTCTTTGTTTAGGGAGATCAAGTCCATCCCTTCTTTCTTTGTATCTTATCATAATCCCCTCTTCGACATGGACCAATTCTGGGTCCTTACGACAATGCCTTCCCCTCGGGTTGCTCGAGGAGGTGGCCCAACCTTCCATGGCCACTCTCCCGGGCATATCCAGCCTCCCTCCATCACGGGATTCGATCCCGTCCTGCTTCTCATCCTGGGGGTGATGACCCCATTCTCAATTCAGCCAGCTCCTTCCTCACCTCACTCCGGACCAAGTCCGAGAGTTCATAGCTGCCGCCAAGGGGAAACAACCTTTATCCTCCGGGGTCAAAATTCAGTCCGACCGGTGGATTCCTTTGCCCACGTCGCTTCAGCTCCCCACCTCTCTCGTCTGGGGCAGATCCCACACCTCTCGTCCTCGGGCCATTCATTTTTCAGAACCAAGCTACCTTCCCCACGAGAGGTCCGGCCCCGATCCCCTCCAACTACATATTATGCGGTCGAGCCAGTTCCTCTCCCTCGCGAGAGGTCTCACCCTTTGAGCAGCCACGCTCCCTGTCTTACACATCAAGTCCAATCTCCCTCCGATTCTTTGCGGAGTGGACGAGCATTAAGAAGGAGCTTCATGACCTCGGAGACAGATCGATCCTCGGAAGGTAGCGACATTACCCTCCCATCCTTCCAATACCTTCGGGTGCCTCCCCAGTCCGAGCCCCTGTATATGTCGGTACTCTGGGGTAGGGAGACCCTATGTTCATCTGAAGGACTTTGTCTATGAATCAGCACCACACAAGTATGACCGCCATCTCATGGCGTACTGTTCAGAATCCTTAGACGGTCCAGCTTGGAGTGGTTCTATTCAGTGCCTCCCGAGGAAGCTGAGGACTTCCAAATCGTCCAAGAAAGGTTTCTGTAGCAATTCCAGGATCGGGTGGGACCCGAATATTCTTTTGTGGATTAGTGGCTGAAAAGATGAAGCCAGAAGAGGAGTTCTCCACCTATGCTGACCGGTGGCGCTCCTTGGCCGCCAAAGTCCGTTGCCCAATGCCTGAGCGGAGGAAAAGGTAAAGTTGTTGATCTCCAATGCCACACCAGCCTACCGAGCTATTCTGGCCATGAACGACATCTCTACCATGCACCAACTATATAGCCGAGCCCGTTTCATTCAAACCCAACTCAAGGATCGCCTATACATTCCATGTTGAGACCCCCAAGGCCCGTTATGCCAAGAAGCCGCAAGGCCCAGTCACCGAAGGGATCCAAACCAACGAACAAGTAGGTGCCGTTAGCAATCCACAAGGCCCAGTAGGTAGGTCTCCCTATACCCAACAAACCCAACAGTCTTGGAACAACAACAACAATAGACAACCACCTCCTCAAGGACAAAATCCTCCCAAGATCAGCGCCAATACTCCCAGGTCCCTCCACCTCCAAATGGCCATGCCCCCAGGAGCCCAATGGCCCAAAAGGGACCAATACCCCCCTTTGCCCAAGTCCCTAGCTGATATCTTTGCAGCCCTCATGTCACTAATGCCCTAAGACTCCCTCATGAGAAGGCAAATTGGAACATGGCGACGCACGATCAAAACAAAGTACTGCGTCTACCACCGTCACCCGGGCCACAATGGTGTCAGATTGCTTTCAATTCCGGGACATGATATACGACCTTCATGAGCAGAATCAAATTGACTGGGCAGAGATGAAAAGGCTGATCCAAACCTTGAGGGATCAACATGGCCAGAGGCAACAGCAGCAACAGCAGAGGCGACAGCAGCCGCAGCAGCAGCAACAACAACAACAAAACAACAACAACAACAACAAAAACAACAACAACAACAACAACCAAATACCAACCCTTCCAGCAGCAATACAAACAACAACAAAAAACAATAGCAGCCGCAGCAGCCGGCGAATGACCTAGGCAATTCGCAATCCCATGCCGCAGCATCAGCCCGCTCCAAACCCCCAGCGGCTCCACCACTCCTCCACCTGCACATGTTAACCCTGTCATCCACCATCCACCACCAGAAGCCCAGTGGGCTTCGATGACGAACATGAGGTAGGCCACTTCTGGTTATTTCTCACGTCATGCCCCTACCGCCACGTCTACATCCGCTGTACCTCCATCCTTCAACCCCATATTGCTACCATCACCTCGCCATCCTATCCCCGTCGTGTCACCCATTATCCCTCCACCAAGCGACATCCCTTTCTCCCTACACCGGCGCCTCTACTAGCCAACCCTCTATCCTTGACACCTGACCACTCCACTCTACCATAACCTTGCCCTCCGGAGGGGCGAATGTTCCAGCAGATGTACCCTAACGCATCCATGCCATGCCAGGTCAAGCAGCTCAACAAACGGAAATCAACAACAAACAAGATACAGAAGAGATTGATCCGGTCCGGGGACCCAATTGATATCTTGAAGCATCTGGATCAGACCCCCGCCAAGATTTCTATATTAGAGCTAATTAAGAGGTCGCAGACTCATCAGGACGCCCTAAGGGCCTTTTTGTAAAGAGTCATGGTTAGCGAAGACATGAATCCGGATAACCTGCCCTCAGTGCTCTCAATTGTGAAACCACGGACATTATTACTTTTCTGATGGTGAGTTGGCTCCCTCAGAAGTCAGAAGATGCCCTTATGTGTGACAACCATAAACAAAGTGGCCGTCGATGCAGCTCTAGTAGACACGGGAGCTTCTATCAATGTTTGTCCATAAGCCCCTTAGAGCATGCAATATATCAGAGCGTCAGCTGCAGCCCACACCCACCACCATCGCTGCTTATGACAATTCACGACGTGCCTGCCATGGAGTCATCACATTACAAGCAGAATTGGGCCCTCTCGTCATGTCTGTGGAATTCTATGTATTGAACATTGATCATACCTACAAGGCCATCTTAGGGCGTCTATGATTGAATCGTTAGGGGCAGTACCATCTACAGCACATCAGTGTCTGAAATTCCCCTTCCAGGGGCGGATAGTCAAGGTGAAAAGTGTAACGACAACACATACAGTGGAAGCCGTTGAGAGAGTGCTTCCGTCAGTATGGCCGTCCAATAAGCCCATCATCTCGGTGCTTGAGTCAACTACACTTGGGCTATACATTCTCTTCTAACCGCCCAATGTGGTCTCCACCTATAGTGGCGATCAGGAAAGGTGTGAGCACAAATGCAAAGGGGTGGGATATCATGTTCAGACTGGGTATCAGTCAGGAAGAGGTCTAGGTGCCCACTCCAGGGGCGAACCAAGACTGTGGCCAGCACCAAGAAATTCACGAGGCATGGCCTTGGTACTCAGAATGGGCCGTTTTCTCATCTCCTTCACAATCAGACCATGGCCACTCACCTGGTCCTTGTATGAGCACTTTGTCAGGGCGCCCCATCCAGCCTGGATATAACACCACAATAGAAGTACCAAAATCAGCTATCAGGCTTTAGAAGAGCAGCGACCCCCACCCACAAGAAGAAGAGGGCCGAGGAGGATACTGAAGACACGGATCAAGATGATATCGCTCATCAGTCAGGCAGTGTTTGAAAAATCAGAAGCTGAGGAAGAAGAGCCAGAATTAGAAGATCTTATTTCTGCGGTCAATCGGCTGTTCAGCGAAGAAGATGTCCCGCAAGTGGCAGCGCTATCAACATCAGCAACCACTGCCAAGCGACAGTTGCCGATTTGGGAGGAAAATCAGTCAGATCATTCACCCTGCTTATACAAGAGCTCTGGCCGGGGTTCTCCCGGCCTCCTACTCATCTTATTTCGTCTATACTCGATTTTAATGTTGGTTCATTCCTCTGCCTCTCCCCTTCATTATTTAAATCTCACCCGACGCCGTTGAGGCGTTCATTCGTCCTTCACCCGCTTCATCATTTCTTTAATTTTTCGGTCTCTTGTCTTTTCCTGAAGCCATTTAATCTATATATAATTCCTTTCATTCAAAAAAAAAATTCAAAAAAAAAATGTGTGTCCTCCTGCTCCTGACGGCGATCCCCGTCACATCCTCCTGCTCCTACTCCTGACGGCGATCCCCGTCACCCCTTCCTGCTCCTGCTCTCAACGGCGATCCCCGTCACCCCTTCCTACTCCGCTCTCGATAGCGATCCCCGTCACCTCCCTCCTGCTCCTGACGGAGATCCCCATCACCTCCCTCCTGCTCTGACGGCGATCCCCGTCACATCCCTCTTGCTCTACTCCCGACGGTGATCCCCGTCACCCCCTTCTGCTCCATACTCTCGACGGCGATCCCCGTCACCTCCTTACTTTCTCCCGCTCTCGACGGCGATCCCCGTCACATCTGTCCCCGGCGGCCATCGTCGTCCTTCTTTCGCTCCTTTCGTGCCTTCACCTGGTGGCCAGACATGGCCATTTCGGGCGATTCGGGTGAGGGCCTTCTGCTCCTCTACACCCGATGCTGTTGCCGGCACCCTGAGCTCGGGTGGCCCCTCCTCCTCCAAGCCCCATCGGAGGACCTTCGCGGCCCTGCCGCACCCTTTGTTTTCTATTCCAATAAACCTCTAGATGCTTCTCCAGAGCCTCCTGTAAATATCAAATCTAGTCTAAGTTCAGGGGAAGGTTTTAGTAACTCCCGTCCCCGTCTAGGAAAAAGAAGGTAGTGGCGTACCCATAGATATCTCTTAGACCTAGTTCAAAGGTGTGGCGCTCTTCTGGCTGTTAAGATTTCACCCAAGAGGCAGTGGTCCTGAACTTAGAGGAGATACCTATAGAGGAAGGGCTAGACGATGGCTTTGGGATATATGAATTGTAGCCGAAGAGGCCCATTAGATGAGAGCAATGACTGTGAGATAGAAGATGCTGCGAGGCATATGCTAGTGGTATGAGGAGATTCGATGAACCTACCTCAGCAGTCGATGAACCTACTAAGGAGGTAAACGTGGGAACTGAAGAGGACCCCAGGCTTTTAACCATAGCTTCCGGCCTCCTTCACGAAGAGAAGAAGCACTCATAGAAATGTTGAGGGAGTTAAGGATTTTTTGCCTGGTCCTACGATGACATGCCTGGCATTGACCCGATTTGGTAGAACATAGGCTGATCTTGAAGCCAGGGCAGTTGCCGTCAAACAAAAGTTAAGAAGGTTCCTCCCCCACATCGCTTTGAAAATGAAAGAGGAAATTGATAAAATACACAAAGCCAAGTTCATCCGTGTATTAGTTAGATCCATGTGGGTGGCAAACATTGTCTCGGTCATGAAAAAGGACGGAAGAGTGCGTATCTGCATAGACTTCGGGTCTTGAATAAGGCATGTCCTAAAGATGATTTCCCTTACCTCATGGACGTCCTGATTGATAATACAGCGGGTTCGAAACTCTATCATTCATGGATGGGTATTCCGGCTATAATCAAATTCGTCTAGCCTGGAGGATCAAGAGAAGACTCCTTCAACCCCATGGGGAACATATTGCTATGTGGTCATGCCGTTTGGACTGAAGAATGCCGACGCCACTTATCAAAGAGCGATGCTAGCTATCTTCCACGACATGATTCATATGATGTTGAGGTTTACGTGGATGATATCATGGGAAGTCGCGGACTCGAAGAGAGCATTCCTCCGTGCTTGCCAGGGTGTTTCGCCGCGCACAAGAATATGAATTAAAGATGAATCCAAAGAAGTGCGTTCGGGGTTTCTTCAGGTAAGCTGTTAGGCTTCATGTTCGTAAACGGGGGATTCAAATAGACCCGCACAAGGCTAAGGCAATAAATGAAATGCCTCCTCCCAAGAACATCTCTGAGCTTCGAGGCTTGATTGGTCGGCTTCAATTCATAAGGAGATTCATATCTCAGCACTCTCAAAGATGTCGTCCCTTCTATGAACTGTTGAAAGGAGGAGTCAGTTTCGAATGGAATGCCAAGTGCCAAGAAGCCTTTGATGAACTCAAGAGTTATCTTATGAATCCTCCCGTACTCAGGCTCCCATCCCTGGCAAAACCCTTGATTCTATATCTATCAAACCATTGAGGACTCCCTAGGAGCTGTCCTTGCTCAGCATGATGAATCCGGCAAAGAAAGGGCAGTCTACTACCTATCTAGGCTCTTCAATCCTTCCGAGCTCAAAATCACCACAATGGAAAAAACCTGTGCAGCGCTAGTGGGTGGTGCAGAAATTGAAGCATTACTTCCTGGCTCATAAGGTGAGTTTGATTTCTAGAATGGATCCTATTAGGGTATCCCTGGAAGCCAGTCCTCGCCGACAGATTGGCGCGCTGGCAAAGCTTCCTCTCCCAATTTGACATCTCCTTTATAGTTCAGAAAGTCATAAAAGGGTATGCCATTGCTGAGCACTTTGTCACCTTCCTCTTCCTCATAGTGACATGGTTCAAGAGGAATTCCCCGATGAAAACTGTCACTAATTTCTCGCGATCCCTTCTGGTCGCTCCACTTCGATGGGCTCTCAATTCTAGGGGACGGGGCATAGGAGCTGTCTTGCTCACCCCAGAAGGGATCACCATTCCTCTAGCCTATCAGCTTCAATTCAATGCCACCAACAACATTTCCGAGTATGGCTCTCCTTGCCGGTCTTAAGCCGCCTATCTCTTAGGAGCGCGTCATCTCAAGATATAGGAGACTCTCAGTTGTTCTTCGGCAAGTCTTTCTACTTATCGCACTCGTGACCCCAAACTCAAGCCTTATCAAGACCTGGTCACACTCCTAGCCAAGCATTTCGTCAGCTCATTTACATCCATACCCCTCGCTCTCAGAATATCTTGGCCGATGCTTTGGCATCATATCCTCATCCCTCTCCTTCCCTCTCAGCGCAGTTGCTGAGACGATCACCGTTCAAAGGTTAGAAGCTACCTCACTCAGGACCCTTGGTTCATAACCTTAGGAGCTCTCTAGTCTTGAAGGCAGAGAGGAAAGAAGCGAAGGAGGTTGTGCTTGTGGGTAGGAGAGATGATGGAAGAAGAAAGGCCGTGGACCATGAAATTGAGCAATATTCCGAGACGGCACCTTCCCAGAAGAAGCTGAAACGGGGGACAAGAGAGCCATCCAGCATGAAATATACCTTGATCGGTGAAGTTCTTTACAGGCGCGCTCTAAATGGAATGCTCCTTCGATGCGTAACCGATGAAGAGGCTTGGAAAATTGTGGAAGGCTCCATTCCAGCGGAGTGTGGAGGCATGTGTGAATAGCCAGATGTTGGCTAAAAAGATTCTTAGGCAGGGCTATTACTAGCCAACCCTAGAAGAAGATTGCGCTATCTACATTCGTAGGTGCGTCAAATGCCAAGTCCATGCCGATAAAATCCATGCTCCATCCTCTTCTCTTCACCACTCTCTTCTCCTTGGCCTTTCTCCATGTGGGCCTTGATATCATCGGGCCTCTGGGTGATCCTAATGCTCTGGGTAAAACAAAAATCTTTCATCCTTACCGCTACCGAGTATTTCACCAAGTGGGCGAAGCTGAAGCGTTCACGGAAATCAAAGGTTCAACCGTGTGCAGATTCATCATGGGAATATCATTGCACGGTTCGGAGTACCAAGCAGCCGCGTCACCGACAATGGACCGCAGTTCATATCACAGGACCTTCAAGACCTCTGTAAGAAGTTTAATATTTCTTTGCATCATTCGTCTCCTTATTATCCGCAAGGCAATGGCCAGGCCGAAGCCACAAACAAAACACTTTTGAAATTCTGAAGAAAACTTATGAGTCTAATAAATTTGCTGATTGGCCAGAAAAACTAATTGAAGCTCGGGGGCCTACCGCACCTCGTACGACGCCCACGGGGCAAACTCCTTTCTCACTTACATACGGAATGGAAGCGGTATGTCCATGAAATCCTCATCCCTTCGCTGAGAATTCAGTTAGACAAGGAACTTAATCCGATGAACATCGGGAGGCGTTACTTACACAACTAGAACTCTTAGACGAACGACGCCTAGCTGCAGCCGATCATGTGCTTTCATATCAAAATAGACTCTCAAGATCTTTTCAAAAGAAAGTGATTGAGCGCAAATTTCAAGAAGGGAGACAGGTTTTGAAGCATATTTTCATAAAACCTGGAGGTCCAAGGTCAAAATTGTCTACGAACTGGGAAGGGCCGTACGTGTTAAAGAAGTGTACCGGGGAACGCGTATAGGCTAGTTAATGCCGATGGCGATGAACTCTCTCACCCATGGAATGGAATATATCTAAAATATTCTACCCCTGATAAACAGTCTTTTGATAACAACACCAATTGCAGGTAGCCATTTGCCAAGGGTCTCGCTCCCTCTCCTACTGGCAGAAAAATATTTTGCTCAATCGCATACTCAGCACGGTGACCTAAGGTTTTCCCCTTCATGTATGGTGTTCTCGCTTAGCCCTCGTTTAGGGAAACAAAGGTCAATTCTCTCCTTACTCGGACAAGGTCTAGGGGCAAGGGGGAGGCTAGCCTGTAAACGTGCAACAGTGTAAACCATGTGTTTGAAGTCTCAAAGAGGGGACGTGCAGTTCTAAGAAAAGTATATGGCACAAAAATAAGGTGACAAAATGATAAAATGAAGGGGCATGTTAAATAGTGGCAGTACAGTTCCCCGCTGGACGCCCTTGAGTCGGTCGCACGCATGCCCCAATTAAAGAAGGAAATACTGTGGCCCTAAAGTCCCTGGACAACAAATGAACTCACATGTGGCTGCTCGTTGCAAGTTTTACAAGCCAGTAACCCGACCCCAAGATTAGGTCTTATCAATTTATGTTCTTCCTGTTCCCCCTAAAATGACCAAGAATCCCTACACTTGGTCTGGTTGGAACATTGACATTCCAGGGGTAAGAAATCTTAGCAAACCTAAGACGAATATGCGGTGCACATAAACCTATTCGCCAAAGTGAGATGGAGGTAAGGCTCAGGGCCAATCGCTCAGATTAAGAAGTATATTATCAAAAGTAAAAAAAAAAAAAGGGCAAAATCAGAAATTTAAAAATTCCAAAAAAAATCAAAAGATCCCCAAAACCCAGAAAAAATTCAAAAATTCAAAAATCCAAAAAAATCAAAAGATCCCTAAAACCAAAAAAAAAAAATAAAAAATTTCAAAATAAAAAATAAAAAGATCTCCAAAACTAAAAAAAAAAAATCAAAAGATCCTCAAAATCCAAAAGAAATTAATTAGAAATGGGTACATATCGCTTTCCTTTAGCATGCATTATTTCATTCTCTTTTTTCGCCTATTTAATAAGGCTCTATCCTTTGACAAGTACGGAGTTAAGAGTTCTATCATTTATCGCAAGGGGCTGAGCTAAGACAGATCTAACTGGTTCTTCTAAGTGTGTACAGGAACATGCACTTCAATGCAAGTACAGCGTCGCACTCGCAAACTCTATGTCTCTCTCGCTTGTTCGAAAACCGTTCTCACTTGTGTCAATCGAAAACCATTCATTTATCACAAATATTGACATGAAAGAAAAAACTGCACTAAGCCATGAACAATATGTACATAGATTAAAGGGGAGGTGGCTCACAAGTCTCCTCACTGTCCACCGCACTCTCCCCGGATCCCTCCTGCTTATCCGGAGGTGGTAGAATCTCGCCACCACCTATGCCATCCTGGGCGCTACCCTCACCCTGCCGGTGCCTTCTCCTCCTCGTTCCTCTGCCTGCTGGAGGAACCTGCTAGGTACTGTCCAAGGAGGCGCCGGTCGCTCTGCTAACGCTACCCGCTCCGGCTCTGACTGCGTGAACGGCCTATGTTCGTTATGATCTGCTGAAGGCTCCGCGCCAGCGTCTGCTGTGCCAACAGCTCCGCACGCAGTCGGGTGACTCCTCCTGGTCTCGGGCGGCCTCTGCACCCGCAGCATCGCCAGCTCCAGTCATCTCCGCTACCTGTACCTCAGCTGCCTCCACCGGATGCGCAGCTGGTTCCTCTCGCTCCGGGTAGCTGGGCCTCCCCCCGAACCGGTCCCTCTCACCCTGCAACTCCATAGCGTGCTCCGTAGTAAGATGCAAGTCTCTCTCTGCACAACAAGCAATCAGTCAGTATCAATTGAAAATGATCAACTCAAATCTTCCAATTGCTACCGCTCCTCCAGGTGTCGCTGAGCTCCTCAGCTTCAACACCGCCCCTGCCAGTCGGGCTCCAGAAGCAATGGAGAGCCCCCTACACTCGAGAAGAGGAGGCACCGCCCGCTCCGGCACCCCTCACTCTCTCCAAACTCACTCCCTGCACACAAAAGGTACGTCAGTTCTAAATGCTTGAGTTAAATCAAAGGCAGAAAAGAAATTGAACAAGGTACTTACCAACTCGCCGTCTGCTCTGAGCTGCCTCCCGATCCTGCACCGCCGAGTGGAGCAAGGCGGGAGCGATGCGACCTCACCAGTCACATCCACCTGCAATGAATTGCCAAATCATCAATTCCATTCTGCAAATCCAATTCTTTGAGCGTGGTTAGGAGTTTTACCTGATGCCGGGCGCTCTTTTACACCTTGCCTCGTACTTAAGGATAGGCATGCAGGTACGCGTCATCGTGGTCGCAGCTGATTTGACTGCTTTTCCCTGGCGTTCCCAGTTGTGATTTGCTCTTCTGCCCGCACTCGCCAGTCAGTGGGTCGTGTAGCCCCCGGAAGCTCCGACCCGGTCTGCGAAACTGGGTCTCGAGTTGGAAAACTCCACGGCACTCTGCCGTAAACTCAACGAACGCTGGGCACAAGAATAGGTCAGAGAGTAGCACCAGGTTGAGTGCCTGCAACCACACGACCTACGAAGTAGGGGCGGGCCTGCACAACTGGGGCTGTCCTCGTCACCTCCTCTAAGTATGGTGCCACACCACCTGCACATCAAAGGGCAATCAATCATTAGTCAATCAAATCAAATCTAATTCGTAAAAAGGAAGGGTTAGAACACGTACGTCAGATGAGGGTAGCTGTCAATCATCTTCTGCAAGCGCGTCAATGGTCCCTAAGGCTTCTATAATCACGAGGTGAGCCCCAGCGGCGTGCAATGGGCACAAGGCCCGGCCGCTCGAGAACTCCTCTCCTCAGACCTTGGAAGGTTGTAGGTAGGCCCAGACCTGAAATAGACAGATTAGTTCACAGTTTATAGCAAGTGCAGTCAATTTTCGAAGGGTTTAGAGGAGATAGGTTACAAACCTGAAGGAAAGGGTAGAAGCCGCTCGTGGAAGTCTGCCGCTCGAGGCACCCAGGCTGCGAATGGTGCGCCAGAAATGCCGCTCCCCACGCGTAGCCTCCCACTCGGACAGGTCCTCCAGCAGGGGCAAGAAACGGCAGTGGATGCGTCGCCCCTCGTGGCAAACAAGAGTCTGCCAAGAAAGAGGATGAGGAGGAAACGACGCAGATCAAGTCTGCCTGTGGCCCTGGCTCGCTCGCTAGCTCTCTCCGGCTCCCCGGAACTAGCTGCTCCAAGTAATCATCTGCACCATCACCAGTCTGTCTCGCAATCGTACAAGCCTAAACTCTCCTGTAGCGCCTTCCGTGGAATAGGGATGAACTGCGCTCCATAGGCAACTCCATCAGCCGCTCGGCTATGTCGTGGTAAGGAGGGGTACGTGAACCCACTCACGCCCATACACTCGGAGCCCCGTGATCCGGCTCACGTCCTCCAGACTGGGGATCATGTGCCCCAAGGGAATACGAAGGCCATCGCTCCGTATCCCACCTACTCCTCAGGGCCTGGGTCCGGGCTGGATCTGTCCTCATCCGCTCCATGCGGAATATCTCCCCAAATCCATCTCCTCTATCTATCCCTCTGGAATGGTGGAAAGCCAGGAAAAAATGCTAAACTAAGGTCCATGAAACCCTAATTCTCATGTCGCCCTGCAAACAACACATTTGAATGGAAAAGATCATCATTTTCTGTCCTCGGTCTTTGTCGCGACCTCTCCACGGTCGCGACCTTGTCGCGGCAGCCGATGCGTCGCGATCATGTCGCGTTGACCCAGACAGGGTCGCGATACGAACGCGACGCATCTCTTGTCGCGACAAGGTCGCGGTGTTACTAGCACCGCGGACATCTGGTGTCGCGGCGGGTCGCAACGCCGCGTTCTCAGAATCGGACGGGCCGAAACCCTTTTTGTTCGATCCTCTGTTTCTGGGCATCTGCCTACAATCGCCCTCTAGGGGCTCGGCCTATCACTTCTACACATTCCATTAAAGAATCGGGGTTCGTTTCTACCGATCTCATGGCCTTCTTCTTCTTCTCCCTCGCCTCTTCGAGGTTCACCCTCGGGACCTCCGGCTCCACCTCCGTCTCATCGCCCGACCTCCGCTCCTCCTCATCGACAGGGCCGTCTCCGCACGGCGGTGGGAGCTCCGCCGCTCCACTTGACGTTCTTCCGCGAAGATCCCTCGCCGGAGTCTCGTCTCCTTCCATGGAAAAAAGCCTCACACTTCGGGATCGTTTGAGAGGGAGAGTGAGGGAGGGAAAGGAGGCTTAGACCGCAAGAGAGCTAGGAGTCGTCGGAGGGGGGGGGGGGGGCTCTGAAGTTTTGAAAACCGGGAAGGGGGAAGAAGTGGGCCGTTTGCTTATGAAGGACTCAGTTTAGCGGCGTATCGGAACGCCGCTTCTTTGTCGCGATACGAATAAGCGTTGCGACATGGTCGCGACGCCTCGACATGTCGCGACTAAGGCGGCGGCGCCACCTGCCGCCGCGTTTCAACCCGAGACAGGTTTCTCTAGCAGAAATTTCTGTTTTACTCTTTCAAAATCATGTGCTTACATTCACTAATGCTTTTTTAAAAACCAAATAAAAGCCAAATTCCTTTCCTAGCTACCATCTCATACCCACAATCAATCAATTAATCAACCCTACAGCCGATACTCAGTTGATCTCGCCGCTGGCCGAATCTCCTTTAATGCTTCGGGTACTCCTTCATGTACGTCCTCATCTTCTGCCACCTCAGCCTGAAGATTAATTCGTCACACATGCTTCCCAATGGACGATGGCATGCGTACATCAAGCTCGTCTGTGATCTCCCCTCTTCCTCTCTTGGATGGGCAGATAGTGCGAGAGGATGGGAACAAATGTGCGGGCCGCACCGCATTGGAGATAACATCGATCCGGCTTGTACAAAACAAGTGCCTCATTGACCGATCAGCCTCAAGGCCAGCCCAGTGCGCTGAGGGTAGTGGACTATCCGCCCGTGCATGAAGCGGGGGGCATATCGAACCCCACGCGGTGAGCCTCCGAAGGTATTCGCGCCAAGCTTCAAGCCTTTTACCTGCGCCGTCTTGCACACCAAACACGGGTAGTCATGTGAGGGGCCACCCACGTAAGCCAACGGGTTAGTGGAGCAGTGACTTGCACTCCGGGGCCAAAGCATCCATTGCCGGAATTGAATATGCACCCCATCCACAGCTCAAGGGCAACAATGGAGCCGAAAATGGGACCTCCCATAGCTGTAGAAGATAAGCGGCATAAAAGAATCCAAGACCGCTTGGCCTATGTTCATACGTTCGGAAAGAGAGTCCACGATGCTGAGATTCGCAAAGGAGATGGCGCCATCTGTTGTAGGGAAGAGAATAACTCCGCATATGCAAATCGCAGCAGCTTTGGCAATGGCGAGGTAGTGCGTGTCTTACGCTTGCACTGAGAGGTGATCCACTGTGCGATGGGTAGGAGGTGAATGTGCGTCCCACTCGTCATAGAACGCAGGTCCTCTTTCTTCGTGGTGATCTCCGAAGGATGCCATGAGTTGATGGGCTCCACGGTGTATGAAATCGTCAATTCATCGCCTCGTTGGTACGCGGGAGGCCAAGCATCACCTCCAACTCCTCCAGAAGAATCGTAGCTTCAAATGTCCTGAGAGAAACGTGTGGGTCTGCGGGTGCCACAACTCGCCAGCGCCGTGACGCTATCCCACACATCTACGATTTTATCATACTTCTTGGCACGAAACTAAGACGGTTTTAAACCCCACTCCTTTAAGTGACTGATGGAGGTAGGAGGAAGCATCTCTAGCATAGGAGAAAGCCATGGAAGCTGGGAGAACCTTCTTTGTCCAGGGAAGATCTGGGAGGAAGAAGAAGGGAGGAATTTGAGAAAGGGAATAAGCAAAAAGAGCAAGACATGCAGAATAGGTGCAGAGAAAATTGCAGAAAAAGAGAGGAAGAAGCACTTACTTGGAGATCCGGGCACATGCAAATATGCCCCGGGATGACGCTCAGCTGCTGGAGATCAGCGTGAGACTCCCTTGCAGCCTTCAGGCCGAGTACAGAGGTATCTCCTCCTGGAAAGCGGAGAGACCCCTCTTATGCTAGCAAAACAGAGAAAAATCTGCAAATCTGAAGAAGAGAGAGAAGAGAGGAGTTTAGCTGCGGGATTAGCACCCCTAAGCCCTCTATTTATAGACTTAGAGGGGTGCAACCTCTCTCTAATCCCGCACTTAAGAGTTAGAGTAAGAGTGGGAGTGTTAAGGAGTCCTAGTGTCATCTAGGTGTCTTAGGATAGAGATAAACTTGAGTCTTTTCCATTTTGAGCTCTATCGAGTCGCGACACCACGATGCGCTGCGACCATGTCGTGACGCTACGATACGTCGAGACTATGTTGCGGCGACAATGAAACGTCACTTTCATGCTTAATGTATGTTTTCTGTTCTCTATGATCTTTCTTATGTTGCTTGACTATGTTCATGTTTCTATGCTTATTTTCTTTGTTAATTGTCAAAAAAACAAAAAAAAAACAAAAAAAATAACAACAAAAAACAAAAAAAAGAAAAAAAAAAATCCAGAAAAACCAAAAAAGCTAGGGTACCTCTCAATCGAGGGGTTGATCGTCCTCTTCTTTCTCCTTCTCGTCCAGACTTGTGTTCTTCCTTGCATCTTGCTTAACAGCTGACGCGGGACTTTCACCAAGATCCGATTGCCTGTGGTTAGACCAGGTGTCTCTTACCTTGGCTTCCGCTTTTCAGTCCACTCAGCGCCATTTTCGCTCCGCCATCATTCCATGAACGACTCCGCTCCACTTCCGCTTCGCTCCCCTGCAAAGTGGAAGCCAAGGAGGGGCAATCTGTAGACACCCGGTTCCGACTAATGGGTTGAACCACATTTCATGTCGTCTTGTTAGCCCCTAATTGGTCATTCACCTTGAGCCATCATTAGCCTTGATTGAGCCCATCAACACTTTAAAATTGCCTTGAAATCCCGCCCAATATCACTTTAGGAGAGTCTTTATCCATTAAACTAATATCCTTCACATAATAGGTGAATAATACAATATAATTCGATTTCCAAATCGCGACATATCGTAGCGCCGCGACTATTGTCGCGACAGCTATGGACGCCACGACAGCTCATGCATGATTTTGTGCATGGGGGGTCCCTGTCGGTCGCGTTCGTCGCAGCCCGCCGCGTCTCTAGTAGTGACGCCACGATGCGCCGCGACAGCAGCAGAGCGCGCCAAACTCCGCAACAACCTCCTATTTATCCTCCCATTGGCCAAGTATATCCTAGGGATTATCTCAGCCCCTTGGGGTGAGATTTCGGCCCTAGGGACTCTTGGAAGGACTCTATGGACTCTCTTCCATGCAATTTAAGGGGATATTATCTCCCATTTAATTTCCCACCTTTTTAAAGAGATAATATTGACATTTTCTCTCTCCAAGCTCTATAAAAGAAAGGCCCTCCTCAAGGACGAGGAGAGCCTGATTCCTATCCCGAAGGGCGTGCCAAAATCTTCCCTCATCCATACTTAACCTCGCAGCACCCCTTCTCCCACATTTCCTTCACACCCTTCTCCACCGAAACACATCATTTATTCATCCATGGAGTACGGGACGTGAAGAGGGCGGCTCCAGCATCCTCCAGAAGCTTTGGATGATCATTCAAGCCACATCAACGCCAAGGAGTCGCCCCAATGGGGCTCATCCTCTCATTCCTCTTCCTTCTTTCCTTGCATGCATTTTATGTTTATTTTTAGATAGCACATTTTCACATGCACCCACGTTTTTCCCACACCCAAAGGGGTTTAAAACCCCCCAGGTTCGTTCCCTCCATGCTCAATCATTTCTTTCCATTTTAGAGTAGATACTACATTTTAAGTATTCTAATAGGGCTTCCTTGTCTATTTCCTCTTTGGCAGGCACTCGACGTTCATCCACGAGGAGCTCTCGTCTTCCGGCCGGCCGGGGATGGGAAGAAGGTCCACACTCAACAACTCCCGCAACAAGAGAACACGGTGGCGGGCAAACGAGCGACGGAGACGCGACTGTAGTCAACGTCGCTTTATCAGCACTGTCGCGACCTCTACTGGCGCCGCGACATCAGGTCCGCCCCTCTTTTCTCTCCCTTTTCCTAGTTAGACTAGCATGTTTATTTCTATTCATAGAGCAGTCGACTAGGTGGCGATCACACAACACATCCATATCCATACACCACCATTTGGTATTTTTGTCCGTGTCTAGGGGGGCCAATCCCCTGATTACAGATGGTTGGCTAGAGCATCACTAGCAATCTCAACGCCCGACATACCATGTGAGTCAGACTGGGAGGCTTCATCTCGTCATCTTCAGCATCATCAGCAATTTCTCATCTTCGTCTTTAACATTCTCCCCTACGGCATCAGCAGGTGCTTTACCCTTAAGCTCCGGGTAACAACTCCATCAACAAGCTTGTATCCCATGTGATGTGCGCAGTGAGATCAAAGCTGTTGCGAGAATTTAGCTCTATGCACTAGCTGTCTAGAATGTCAATTGCCGATGAACCTCATGAGGGAGGTAAGTGGATAGGCAAAGGGCATCGACCTCCGAGGTTGGTAGAATGTTTTTTGATAAGACTAAGCATCAGAAGTGGGAGATTAGTGGTTCACAACTGAGGAAGAAGGTGAAGAGAGAGATTTGTGAACATCGGTGACCAACTCCCGACTGCCATGTTTAGGCACAATCATGGTAGTGAATATGTGGTGGATCATCCAGATCAATGGAGGAAATGAGTTTGCATTGAGTTTAGAGATTTTCTTGGTGCCATCATAATCCTCAAGTATGAGGAGAGGGTAGTAGACAGAGGCATCCGGTTTGCGGCTTAGGATAACAACTCCAGAATTGGGGATTTTAAGGGCTGTGGCAAAGAAGATTTCAGTGAGTGAAAAGTGGTGCCCTTGACGGTGGTAAAGAAACGATTATCTGGAGTGAAGCCATGGTGGTTGTAGAAGTCACGAACGGCAGAAGGAGAATACCGCATGTGACGGTAGAGAAACGGAGTCCAGCCCTGATTGTCGAATAGGGTTGGATATTAGGAAACATGACGGCCAAGGACTCAAACTCTACATACCGTTGCTGGACAAACTTGGTATGCGTCCCCTTTGAGTGGGTGAGGTGAAGACGGGGAGGCACCACAAGCTCGGGAAGATGATCGTCCCGATGCTTTGTCCTGCGCTCAGCCTCAGCCCCGTCGGCCCGAGAAGAGGGACGGCGGCGAGAAGCCATTTTCTTGGACGGCCTGGAAGACATGAGAAGGCTAGAAGAAGAAGGATGAGCGTGAGAGAGAGACGTGGGTGAGGGCTCGGATGAGTGGAAGAAACCGGAGGAAGGTAGGGTTTTCCCGTCCAAAACAGGGTATGGAGATTTAAGAGGGAGGTGGAGAGGTTTTGGTGTAGGAGGAGAAGGGTTTCTATGGATGCCTTTTTATAGAAAGAGGAGTGGATTTTAAAAGGCAAGCCCCATAAAAAAAGCCCCAACGGCGTGCCCGTTGACTTCCCAAACCGGGTCTGCCACCGGCTGTCGACAGATGACAGGGGATCTGTCGACAGATCCTGCAGAGTTTCTGCCAGTGATTTTGATGTGGATTTTGAAGAAAAAATTGGAGCATTGGTTACATGAGGCATATTTGTAAGGTGTAAGATGGGTAAACACATATTGTAACCTATCATTGTCATGAACATTAAGGCTCTCCCCTTACCTAAATGGTTTAAACATAATACCCAAGGGACTTAAAGTTAAAGCATTAAGAGAACATTTTCCATTTGTTGAGAAAAGACACCATTACCCTTGGTTGATTAAGGACATTGTAGACCAACACTATCCCCATTTTATGAGGATCAAATGATGATTGACAAAAT
The DNA here is from genome assembly GCA_014218235.1 of Colocasia esculenta. NCBI lineage: Eukaryota > Viridiplantae > Streptophyta > Magnoliopsida > Alismatales > Araceae > Colocasia > Colocasia esculenta. The sequence continues at coordinate 28,219 of JACBKR010000938.1, forward strand.
GTCTAAACTGCTGGATAGCCACAGACACTACATGACCTTTAGATTTGAGACACTTTGGAGGCTTCACACTATTTCATTTTTTTTTGCTTTCAAGACAAAATGCAATGGAAAAGTGATATTCAAGATAACTTCACACCTTTTGACATGAGGATAGACATGACAAGTGCCCGTACCCCCCAGTTACTTAGTCGAAGTTTCCATTATACCGTTGTATAGAGATAATGAGTTTGCTTTTTGACACGAGGGCAGACATTTGTGATGCCCGTCTCCCCGGTTACTCAGCAAGACCCATCATAGCTCTACCTTTATCCCAATTTTATTTTTAAATGACGTTGTATATATTTTTCTGAAATAGGAGCTTTTTCTCCATTTTTAGCTTAAACTTAAGATCAAGGAGATATATATGATGATCCTTCAGTTCAAAACATAAGTTCAATGACCATAAGAATTTTCAATTGTATTGAGAATGGTGTGAGCCTACAAGGAAATTATCAATGGAGTTTAGGTGTTAATCCTCTAAGATAGTTCATTTTTGCAAATGATGTAACATAAACCCAAGCATGAGTAGTTGGTCCAAATCATGGTGGTTTAGGGGATAGCATCATACATGTATATATGATGAAGTTAAACATGTATATCCACCCATAAACACCTTAGTGAAAGTACATGAACCTGCTCAACAAGTAGGATGTGAAATAGACTGAATTGCTTGAAGGGTTGGTGTCTGTCGACAGCTAGAGAATTACCTGTCGACAGATCATACAGACAGAAGAAAGGCCAATTCGGTAGAGCAGAACCTGTGAGATCTGTCGACAGATAAGTTGTCGTCTGTCGACAGATTGCACGACAGAAGAATTAAAGTTCTGTGAGGCCTGATCTGTCGACACATGGAGTGGGAGCTATCGACAGATGCCTGTGCAAAGCTGGTTTAAGATTAGAATGAAGAGTGAGATGATCATGACAAGTGAGGGAATTGAAAATACACATGGAATGAGTGATTCTCCTCTCATGGAAGGACATCTAACCTAGACTTGCTCCCCCATAGTGTGTGCTCATATGAAAAACAAGCAACTGAGTATTCAAGACACACTATTACAACTGGGACAATCAGGTGAGCACACCAAGCTTTCAGGAAGACAATTTGTTAAGATTGTCAATGTTTCACTGAAGTGGGCAAATTGTAAAGAAACTCATCCCTATATAAAGTACATACCCCTTACATGCATGTCAACTATGGATACGTGGCGGATGATCTTTCCTCTACGCATAATGAGAGTTTCCAACAAGCTTTACTTGTTCTTCCACAAACACTATTAATATACCTCATAGTTGGTGCACCAAGAGACATATGCTCAGTATATGGATAAGTTTCACTGCAATTTACACAAGCCCAATCTCTTCTCAAAGTGGTGAATCTATCTTCAGCTAGAGGTTGGAAAGATGCCAGCCAATTGTTTTTCTGTGGGTATGAAACTGATTTCTAAGGTTTTGTTGGCTACCTCATCTCTCAAGAAATGGTGACGGATTTTATGTGTTTTGTCCTAGAGTGTTGAATGGGATTTTTGATAAGTTGATTGCACTGGTGTTGTCACATAGGATAGGTGTGCATCCAATATCAATGTTATAGTCACACAATTGACTTTTTATCTACAACACTTGTGCCGCACAACTCCCTGCAGCAAATTTCTGCCTCTGCAGTGGAGAGTGCAACCGAGTGGTGCTTCTTGGATGCCCACGAACCATGCAACTGTCAAGATTTTGGCAATAGCCACTAGTGCTTTCCTGTCAATTTACATCCGCATAGTCAGCATCGAATATGAAACCAAGTTAAAGCTACTACCTGCTGGATACCAAAGACCCAAATCAAATGTACCTGGAGAGATCTGAAAATTCTCTTAACGGCAATTAAGTGGCTTTCCTTTGGACTAGATTGGTATCTAGCACAAAGGCAAAGCTGAACTGGATGTCTGGTCTACTTGCAGTAGATAAAGGAGTGAGCCAATCATACCTCGAAATTGTTTGGCATCTACCGATTTACCTTTCGCATCACTTTCTAGCTTAATGCTTTGCTCTGGGTGTTGAGGCATGTTTAGCTTGTTCAAACTGAAACTTTTCAGTAGCTCTTTGACATATTTTTCTTGGTTGATGAAGAATCCGTCTTCCAATTGTTTGACCTCACATTCATGACTGTTGAAGGGCCTGGAAGATCTTGCATTTGAGGAGGTTGTTCTGGAGGAGGAAGTGCTTGAGGTGGTTCAAGTGGTGTTCTTCCTCTTGTGGATCTTTTTCAGGTACACTTTCTGAGTTGTTGAACGGGAGAATATCTTCTTCATCATTATACCTGCGAAGATATCCACTTTTAGTCTTGACAGTTGTTATAGAGATTGCATTTGATTTCTCTGTAGTTCTCCAAGTGTTGTATCTTCAATTTCATCTTCAACATGTAAAGATTAGAATTGTTAGACTTGGTTTGAGATTCATCAAATACAACATATGGAGTTTCTTCCACTTTTCTTGTTTTAAGATTGACACGCCTATAGGCTCTAGAGTGTTTTGAGTATCCAAGAAAATACCTTGATCGCTTTTGGCTTCAAACTTGTCCAAATCATTTTTATCATTGTTATGTATGAACACTTTTGAGCCAAAAACTCTGAAATACCCAATAGTGGGTTTCTTACCTTTCAGTAGTTCGTAGGTTTTCTTGAATACCGGTCTTACCATGGCTCTGTTAAGAATGTAGCAAGACGTGTTTACGGATTCTGCCCAAAGGTTCGTGCTAGTTGATTCTCGACCAGAAGCGTGCGAGCCATCTCCACCAATGTTCTGTTCTTTCTCTCCACCACTCCATTTTGTTCCAGAGTTCTGGAGAGGAGAACAAGTGCTCTATCCTGTGGAGCCTACAGATTCAGTAAAGGAGTTGTTATCAAATTCTCCCCCGTGATCAGTGCGGATGGAGCATATTTTGTTGACATTTCCATGCTTAATCTTATTAAAAAAATCTTCAAAAACTTGCAGTGCTTCATTCTTGTGAGCAAGAAATTTCACCCATGTGAACCTAGAAAAGTCGTCTAAATAACAAAACCAAATCGTTTGCCATTGAGACTCAACATTCTTGTAGGTTCAAATAGGTCCATGTGCAACAGTTCATAAGCTTTAGTAGTACACCGGTGCTTTTGATTTGAAGGATTTCCGGTTTTGTTTCCCTGTGCACATGCATCACAGAAATTTTCATTCTTGTTAAAGGAAATTTCAGGAAGACCACTTACCAATTTAGCCTCATGATCTTGTGCAATACATTATAGCTAGCGTGACCGAGCCTACGATGCCACAATGTAAGCTCATCCTATTTGTTTGCTACAAGACATAGATCATTATTTTCTGGATCATCTAAGTCAACCATGTAGATGTTGTTTGTTCTTTTTCCAGAAAATTTCAGACTTCCTTTTCCTTATCAAGAATTTGACATTAATTAGATTCAAAGACAATTTTATGACCCTTATCACACAATTGACTTATGCTAAGCAAGTTGTGATGAAGGCCATCAACAAGTAAAACATTGTCTATGGAGTTAGAGGCAAACTTACCAACCTTACTTGAGCCGATGATCTGGCCTTTGTTGTTACCTCCAAAAATTACTTGACCTCCGTCTCTTTCCACGAGCAAACTGAATTTTTCTTTATCGCCCTCATGTGCCTCGAGCAGCCACTATCCAGGTACCATTTGTTTTGATTGTGGGCTGCTAGGCATCCTGCACATGTGGATCAGACAAGAGGTTTTGGTACCCAAATTACTTGGGTGTCGTTGTATCATTCATGCCAAACAGTAAATGCTTAGGTATCCAAATCTGTTTGACTTTCAAGTTATTTGGATTGTTCCAGCATTGTTTTTCATTATGCCCGACCTTTTTGCAGACTTTGCATGATGAAGGTTTGTAAACAACAGTGGGCATGATATTCTTGGGAGCATGGATTGGCATCTTACCCTTTTGTTGTCTTGTCAATTTGGGCTTGGGAGCATGCTTTTTGTTCTGTCTTGGGCTTGTTACAAATTCTTTAGATTGTCCAGGAACAAACTTGATCAACTTAGGTTCTTGTTTCTTACCCTTTGAAGGGGTTTGTTTACTTGAACTTGGGCTGGAATCAATGAAATCTGTTAGCAGATTTTTGCCAATTACCTTTGGCTTTGCATTTTGAAACCCAATCCCATGTCTTGCAACAAACACTTTTAACCTAGAATTGCATCAAGATTCTATTTACTTTTGACAAAGCCAGACAGATCTTTTGACTTATCTTTTATTTCCTTTTCAGCTTGCTCTAATCTTTCTTTTAGATTAGCATGCTCATTTTTAAGAACTTCAAGAGAGTTCATTAGATCATCTCTTTCCTTTTGAACTTCTTGAAACTTAAGTTTCATGCTATCCAATTCATCACTGTGTGTTTGTGCATCACTCTTTATCATTCAATTCATTATTTCAAGGATTCAATTTCTTCATCATTGTTTGACCTGAACAAAGGGAATTGACTTTCTCTTGAGTGCCTTATTTTCAGATTTGAATTCACAGAATTTTTCAAATAGAACAGTATAGGCTTCTTCCCATTCAGTAATAAAATATGTTTCAAAGGAAATTACCTCGTTGGAGTCATCACTCCTTGCCATGAGACACTGAATCTCATCATCTCCTGACGTAGCTTGACTGTCCTCGTCTTCATCTTCACTCACTCAACTGGCCACCATTGCCTTGGCCTTCTTGAAGGTGAACTTTCCTTCTTCAGCTTCTTTTTGAGCTCGGGGCACTCTCCTCTCATGTGCCCTTGCTTCTTGCACTCATAACAACAATCTCAGACTTTTGGTGAATCAAATTTATTAGCAAAATCTTTCTTTTGGAAAGGTTTAGAGTTACCTGTACCTCTCCTCTTGTATTTCAGGAATTTTTTGAATTGACTAGTGAGCATAGCCATTTCGTCATTCTCACTCTCACTAGACGATTCAGACTCATTACTTTCCTGATTTTTCTCCTTTTTGGAAGCTGAAGAAACTCTTCCTGGAAGCCTCAAGGCAAGTGATTCCTAGGAGTTTCTTCAGTTTCCTTTTTTGACATTCAGTTCATAAGTCATCAGAGAGCAATCAGTTCATCTACTTTCATTTTGAGAGGTCTTTGGAATCCTCAATGACCGTGGCTTTGGTGTTCCATGAGGATGGAAGAGACCGAAGTATCTTCCTCACCAAGTCACTCTCTGAGTATTCATTTTTAAGACCTTTCAATCCATTTATAATTATCATGAATCTAGCAACATGTCAGAGATGGTTTCATTATTATTCATTTTGAACATTTCATATTCTGAAACCAACATGCTTACCTTTGATTCTCTTACCTCAGACGTACCTTCATAGATCAGCTCAAGCTTGTCCCACATCCTTTGCTGGGTGCTGTGGAGACTCTCGAGTATTCCTTCGGATGGACCGCGCACTGCATCATGTGAGGGCGCTCCAGTTGAGTGTCCCCTTGGCGATCTGGTCCTTAGTCTAGGTATCCTCGTCCTGAGGCAATTCATAGGCTCCTTTTTTGACTATTTTCCAAAGTTCGAAATTTTGTGCTCGTAGAAACACCTGCATTCGATTTTTCCAATACGGATAGTCAGTGCCATCAAAGAAGGGTGGCCTGGTCACTGAGTGTCCCTCAGCCCATATACCCCTTGTTAGATTCCATTTGACCGTGAATCTCCTGATCGTAAGATCAACCAGATAAAGCAGTAAATCGGAGAAACTCGGCTCTGATACCATTGAAATGTTTGCGGAATCCCATATGGTAATCTAGAAGGGGGGGTTGATAGATTACTACCAATAAAAGTATGAAAACAACCCTTTTTCAATCACAACAAAGTCTTTTGAAATTTTGTAGACCTCTCTTGTTGGTGGGATACTGAGGACGGCTGGAGTTCTACCCGGTGCAGGCCATCCAGTCCTTTTTCTCATGCCTTGCTCTTTGTGGCCCCGGAACCGCTTAGAGAGGCCAACGTGGGACTGTAGTTCGGCCAGACTACGGCGGTTACTATTGTGACTTGTGTCTTACCTACTCTGACAAGACGTGGAGGAGGTGGACCTAGGATAGGAGTGAATAACGTGGGACGCATCTGACCGGTGACTAGTGGTAGTGTTTTCCGTAGCTAGTGTCTTGTCCAGGCAGAGTTCCTCTACTGTGTTGCTAGCCGTGTGTAGTCCACGACGTGTAGTCGTACGGAGTTTTCGACCGGGTTGTTTTTTCCGTACTGCGCTAGTTAGCAGCTGCTTCCGCACTTCTTTTGTAGGTAGAAGATATAACTGCCGTTATTTAATTGTTATATATATTTTTTGCCTGCTAGAGCCAGTAGGAGATTGGTAGTCCCTCTGAGCTTCTGTTGTGAAGCTCATCCCTTCCTGTTCCCAGGTGAGGCTTCTCAGCAGCAGTAGGGACACGTCGGGCGGAGGAGACTGGGCGGTAGTCATCGTCCCTGTAGCTAGCAGTGTTTCCCCCCCACCAATTGTACATCACCCTCAGGGTATGCCCCTAAAGGACTTGTTATTCTCTTACTACTTGTACTGTGTTGTGTGTGTTAGAGACTGTACCTAGATCGATAACACAGTGGTCGCTCTTCTTCTGCTTCGTGTGTGTGTGCTCTAGTTAGCAGTTGACATTTATTCCTTTACATATTCTGTTAGACTTGTATTATAGCCCTTCGGGTCTCTCGATCCGTGGGCGGCGACTGCGAAAAATCGGGACATCGGCTTGGGCGAGGGTTGGGTTCTCGGGGTCGTTACAATGGTGGTGGTGAGGAGGGTGAAGGTGGTGTTGGTGAGGTTGTAGGTGATGGGGAAGGAAGAGCAGAAGTTGTGTGGTGGGATGGCGATGGGCTGTCAGGATTATTAGGTATAAGAAGGGGTATAACAAGATGTGTATAGGTAGAAGGATTGGTGGTGGTATGATGTAACGTAGCGCGCTTTTCGGATCTTTGCGGATCCTTGATTAGGGTAGTTCGGATATGTGTTTATTGGTTTTTGGTATGGTGCTCATGGCCAATAGGGGTCATTGGGCCTTGGTTGTGGGTTTCCGCGCATTGTGTTGGGCTTAGTGGGCCAGCAGTTAGGCTCGTGGTGCCCGTTGGTTCACTGGGTGTGACGCGACGGGGGTGTAGGTCGCGTTCTGAACGCGACGGCAGTGGGGTGTCGGTTCTGGTTTCCGCCGCTGGAGTCGACGTCTGCATGTGCGCCGCGTGTTGCGCATGGAGTGGGTTTGCTGATGTCGGAAGGGAAGGCGACACCTTAGTCCGTCGCGATCAGGTCGCGATGGGGAGGTACGTCGCGATCCCAAACGATGTGCGGTTTTTAAGCAGGCTAGCCGAACAGAGCTTTCACAAGATCTGCTCGACCAGGGGAGAGCTGTTGCGGGCGATTCGGCGTTCTGGTTTGGTGTTCGATGCGCTCTCGACGCGAGGACGTCGCGAGGAGTGGGAAAACACCGCGCCATGCGTGGATTGCATGTTCTTCATGAAGGTAGGGAGATTCACCATGTTTGATTGCGTGGATTGCTATTAGAATGTTTATCGCTTTAAAAATAATGATACCATGTTTAGGTGGTAAATGGAACAGGAAAACCGGGTTGGAATCATGTTTTGGGTGGTTTGCATGGCAAATCCGAGATGGTTCCCGGATTAGGGTTTTTGCTTGAGAAGGCGACGGACCCTACTGTTGCAACCAGGTCGCGACAGGCCGACCCATCGCGACAGGGTTTCCTATCGCGACATGTCGTGGCATCGCGATCAGAAGGCGGTCTTGGCCTCTGTCTTGATCACAGCCGAGGGTTCTCTTTGCATGCTTTGGTGTTTTGGTTATCTGAATATCGTGCTTAACGTATCTGGTGTGGGTGAGGTGCATTGGCACCTGTAGCACCTCTAAAGCGTGTCGTTTAAATAGTTCGCATGTTGTTACGTAGTTGACATGGTATTACGTGGTTTGAGGATGTGAATGGCACATACTCTGATGTGGTGGTGTTATGTGTGTGTGTGTGCATGGCACATGCACCAGTTGTCGTGGTGGTTGGGCAGTGAGGTTCCTACGTGAATCTAGCCTAGCTTTCTAGTATGTGATTATAGATTGATTAAGATGGTTAATTAATAAAGTGCAAGTGTGGTTACCGAGTAATGAATTTAACTGGCTATGGAGGTCACTTTGTGACCAATGATAGGCAGGTGTGGTTGGACTACCGGGATTATGTGTATGTCTGTGTAGGATAGCTTGTGGGTCACGGAGTGACCAGGCCAGGCTAGAGTCTTATGTTTGTATCGTGCTTTGTAATAAAGATTGTATAAGTTTATGATGTGATTAATGCATTTCCGAGTTTGGTGGTCCACGCCTATTCGGAATGCCTCTTCAGTTGGGTGCCCCAGGTCCGAGGAGAGCCATGCATGTGAGTGTGCTCGGGGTTTGTCTCGGTGCAGTGCTACATCGAGGTTGGTCATCTTTCTGGACACCCCGTTCTGGGGAGGAGAGTATCGTCGGCTGAGGGAAAGATGGCAGTGGGACAGTGACTTGTGAGGTTTGTGTTTTAGTCACTTGTAGCGTGCTCGTAGCTGGGGGTTACGGACACCAGTGAACGTACTGGGCCCTGGCTAGTCCTATTACCAGTGCCTCACTTTAGGGAGCTCGGGCCAGAGCCTCTAAAGGTTGTCAGGCATGGGCTGCAGGGTGTGTGACCTGTAGGTTGTGGTGTGTTGGTTGGTCTCCACAGTTCTTTGGCTTTACTTGTGTTGTGGAGCGGCAGTTGGACCTTACGTCTATGACTGCGAGACTGAGAGGTAGTTCTTGTGTGTGTTGTCCAGGTTGGATACTGACATCATGAACCAGTAGTCTGTCCCGTGTGGTGGCGTCGTGCTTTCGGCTCGTGCTTTGCTACCGGTTGTAGCGGTGTTAGTTGTGGTTTTTACCCGTCGAGGTGTGCTATGGTATTGGCACAGTGTTATTGTGGATAGTGAGCGGAGACTCATGGTTGTGATTTTATTAGTTGTGGTGTGCCCTGGTGGGGCACAGTTGTGTTTGTGTTCCATGGTGGTACCTCGTGGTGGTAGGTAATGTACTCGTTGTGGGTACTAGTTTCTCGTAGTACGCTGAGTACTAGCCTTTTCAGGTGGTGAGTGGAAGTCATGCGGGTGAGACCCACCCTTGATTGTTTACCCTTCTTTAGATAAAATCCGAATAAAGAATAGTGCGCAATGGATTGGCTACGTGATAGCCAGTCCTGTTTCCTAAGTATGTCATATGTTACATCGCGATTTAAGGATATAGGGATTAGCTCTTGGTTAGCGGTCTGTTATCCGGTTGGTAGCTTGCCAGTGAAGCTAGTAGCTTAGGCAATGGTTGCCTGTGTGGTTTACAGCTTAGGCGACCAGTGTTGAGGGCGGTGTGCCTGTGAGCTTGTGGCCTAGGCTTACAGTTTTTGGGCAGACTAGAGCTTGGTGCTAGTGCTGTTGTCTCTTTTACTTTCCGGGGATTTGTGTCAACTGATATAATTATCTTCTACGGTGAGCATGTTATGGTTTAGCTACCGGTTGCCTGTGAGACCCATTGGGGTTGAGACCTTCCGTGTTATGTGTAGTTTTGGTGGTCCCCTACTGAGCAGTGACCTATTGAGGCTCACTCCCTTACAGTTCCTTAAGGATTTACCGATGGTGTGGCTTGCGGGGTGTCGTGACGACTTGTCCCACCAGTAGTAGTGTTAGTAGAGTTTGTGAGCTTGTGCTTCCTCGGGGTATGCCCCAGGTAGTTGTACTCTTCTTATTTGGACATGTAATAATGTAATGAGACAGTTGTAAATTGTATATGCGATTGAGCACATGTTGTTTTTGTGTCTCTTACTGTTGTGGTTTGTCTTTTATATTCTTCCTGGACAAGTGTGAGATATCCCTTGCGAGACTTCTGTCCATTCGCGGGAGACGGATCTAGATATGGACCCTTATTGGGTATGAATATCAAGGCCGTTACAGTTGGTATCAGAGCAATTGTCCAGCTACAATATGAAAAGCCATAAGATTACAATATCCCAATACATGATTAATGTCCACTGCTGGTAGTAAGTCTGTGGTTTCATGTGCTTTTTAGTATGGTTTTTACATGAATTTTGGTATATGAATTGTGTGTATAGTTGATCAGATTAGTAGTTGTGGGAAATGGCAGAGAAATGGTATAGTTGGTGATGTAGTGTGAGTAGTTATTGGAGTGTTGTTGTGATAAGGTATAGTGGATTAAAGGTTCTCTATTATATAAATTGAAAGAATTAGTGAATTTAGCTATGAAATTCAGTAAAAAGTGTTTTAATGAGAATCAGAGTTGGTAGAGAAAGGTATAAGGTAGTGATGTGATGGAATAATAGAGGGAATTGTATCGTGATGAGGAATAGGGTTGTGTGACTACGACTGTTAAACAGGTGAATTGTGGTTGAGAATTATAGTAGAGAAAGTCATATGTTTGAAATTTATGTTAATAAAGTGTTAAGGAGTTGTTTGGATAATAATATGATTAATGACATATTAGATTTGAAAAATTAAGTAAAGTAGTTTAGTTTAAGATGAGATGTTGATAAGCAGAGAAGTAGTGATCAAGATGGTCCGTAAGTGTAATTTGCGATTAAGAATAAATGCAATAAAGAATTTGAAGGCAGTACTCATTTGAATAATGAGGATAATAGAAAATTAATATAGAAATCCATGTAAGTGAATATAGAGGTGATCAGTTGATTAAAAAAGAGAATAAAAGAGCAGTGGGAAGTCAAATTTTTTCGAGAATTTCATAAGAGAGAAATGTTTGTTTAGTAATAGGTAGTGGATAAGATTTTGCAGAAAGATTTGTATATGGTTGTAGTGTTAAAAGATTAGAGTAGTGGTGCTAGCATTTGTTTGTAGATTGTGGAAGCAGAAAATAGGAATTGGTGTTAGAGGCCATTTGAAATTAAAATTACATAATTAAAGTAAGTTGAAGCTGTGTAAGATAGAATGGACAAGGTTAAGTCCATTGAGAAGTAATGGGGAATAGCAAGTGGATTATGAATGTATATTTGTGAATGAGCGGTAATAGTGAAATTGTTTATAAATGGCACTAAATTAGCAATGTGGAGTAAAGGAATCAAGTAGAATAAATCATTGTGTTAAAGGAAATAGTTTCAGTTTATCGCTATGTCAGTATTTTAATAAGAAGAATTGCAGCATAAATGGCACCTGGAGATTAGTTAGCTAGTAGACTAGTTAAGAGAAATATTTTGTAGAAATGGTGTTATGTTCTTGTTAGTGAAAATAAAGTTTGGTATTAATGAACAAATGAAGAAAAAGAATGTAGTAGATTATTGAATAATGATAATAAATGATTCAAGAAATGTGTAATAAGAATTTGTGTAATGATATACAGTAAGGTAATTTGGATGAATAAATGAATTTTGTTATAAGAAATTTCTGGAATTTGAAGTAAAGTTATAATATTCGATTAAGGAATTGTGAACAGATTAGGGCATATAGAAAGGAAGCAGAAAAGGTGAGGAGCAGTATAATCAGTTTGATGGTAAAGAAATTTTGAGATTTCATGTCATATAGTGAGTAAGGCATGAATAAACGTAAAGGTTAAATCTTCGGGTATGTGTAGCAATGAAAATGGAAGATGTGAAAAGATATGAATTAAATTTGTTAAATCAGTTAGAAAATACTGTTGAAGCTCGAAAATATATAAAGGAAAATTATATCAATATTGATATATGCCAAGATTCAGAATTCACTGTGAAGTAGATATAGCAGAAGATAGAATATGAGTTGAGTCATTAAGTGGTATTGATATATGATAAGATAAATGTAAGTTAGTTGAAAAGTATAATTTAAAGCGAGATAAGTTATTAATAGATTGAGGGAATCCAGAATTCATGAAATATTTGGTGAAAGGTTAGTATAATCAAGTAGCGCAGTGAAAGCGTGGAACATTTAATATTATAGGTTATCTGACGTTTAAGTAATTAAAAGAGAATTTAAAAAGATTTGTGCGCAATTGAAATGGTGGAATAATATTGGAAATTTGAAAATTTAAACAATGTAAAGTGGAAGGATTTAAGCAAGAAAATGGCCCAGAAAGAAATGTTGCAAGCATAACCAGGAAATGTGGAAGCAAATCGAGCCCAAGCAGATAAAGCGCCATTAGCCAGGCAGAATTGCTCGGAAAATGTGGAAGTAGGTTGTCCAAGGAGATAAAGTGCTAATAGCAGAGTAGAATCGCTTGTAATTGAAAGATAAGGAATGGCAGAATAGATCCAGAGAATAAAGTAATTATGGAATAAATTTAAACGAAAGGGAAGGCAGAGCAAGTATAGAAGTGAGTAAATGGTTTGAAAGAAGATGCAGAGGAAGCTCTGCATATGGCTTTGTTTCTTTTTAGGTGATAGTGTGATTTATTTTCGCTCGTTTTGAATGTCGAGGACGACATTCCTTTTTAGGTGATAGTAATGTAACGTAGCGCATTTTTCGAATCTTGCGGATCGTTGATTAGTGGTAGTTCGGATCTGTGTTTTATTGTTTTTGGTTTGGTGCTCATGGCCAATATGGAGTCATTGGGCCTGGTTGTGGTTTCCGCGCGTTGTGTGGGGCTTAGTGGGCCGGCAGGTTAGGCCCGTGGTGCCGTTGGTTCACTAGATGTGAACACGACGGGGGTGTAGGTCGCATTCTGAACGCGACGGCAGTGGGGGGTCGCGTTCTGGTTGCCGTCGCTGGGTCGACGTCTGCATGTGCGCCGCGTGTTGCGCATGGAGTGGGTTTGCTGACGTCGGGAATGGGAAGGTGATGCCTTAGTCCGTCGCGATTAGGTCGCGACGGGGAGGTACGTCGCGATCCCAACTGCTGTGCGGTTTTTAAGTAGGCTGGCCGAACAGAGCTTTCACAAGCTCTGCTCGACCAAGGGAGGAGCTGTTGCGGGCGATTCGGCATTCTGGTGTGGTGTTCGACGCGCTCTCGACGCGAGGGTCGCGAGGAGTGGGGGAAACGCCGCGCCATGCGTGGATTGCGTGCTCTTTGTGAAGGTAGGGAGATTCCACCATGCTTGATTGCGTGGATTGCTAGTTAGCTTGTTTATCACTTTAAACAATAGATACCATGTTTAGGTGGTGAATGGAACAGGAAAACTGGGTTGGAATCATGTTTTGGGTGGTTTGCATGGCAAATCCGGAGATGGTTCCCAGATTAAGGTTTTCGCTGAGAAGGCGACGGACCCTGCTGTCGCGACTAGGTCGCGATAGGCCGACCCGTCACGATAGGGTTTCCTATCGCGACATGTCGTGGCGTCGCGATCAGAAGGCGATCTTGGCCTCTATCGTGATCACAGCCGAAGGTTCTACTTTGCATGCTTTTGGTGTTTTGGTTATCCGAATATCGTCGCTTAACGTATCTGGCTGTGGTGTGAGGTGCATTGGCACCTGTAGCACCTCTAAAGCGTGTCGTTTAAAATAGTTTGCATGTTGTTTACGTAGTTGACATGGTATTTACGTGGTTTGAGGATGTGAATGGCACATACTCTGATGTGGTGGTGTTATGTGTGTGTGTGTGTGCATGGCACATGCACCGATTGTCGTGGTGGTTGGGCAGTGAGGTTCCTACATGAATCTAGCCCCAGCTTTCTAGTATGTGATTATAGATTGATTAAGATGGTTAATTAATAAAGCGTAAGTGTGGTTATTAAGTGTTTACCGAGTAATGAATTGAACGTGGCTACGGAGGTCACTTTGTGACCAATGATAGGCTAGGTGTGTTGACTACCGGGATTTATGTGTATGTCTGTGTAGGATAGCTTGTGGGTCACGGAGTGACCAAGTCAGCTAGTCCTTATGTTTGTATCGTGGTTTGTAATAAAGATTGTATAATATATGATGTGATTAGTGCGTTGCCGAGTTTGGTGGTTCGGCGCCTATTCCGGAATGCCTCTTCAGTTGGTGCCCCAGGTTCCGAGGAGAGCCAGGCACGTGAGTGTGCTCGGGGTTGTCCTGGTGCAGTGGTACCGTTGAGGTTTTGTCGTCTTCCTGGACACCCTTGCTCTCGAGGAGAGTTGTCGTCCGGATGGGGAAAGATGGCAGTGGGACAGTGACTTGTGAGAGTTTGTGTTTAGTCACTTGTAGCGCGTTCGTAGCTGGGGGTTACGGACACTAGTAGACGTACTGGGCCCTGTCTAGTCCTGTTACCAGTGCCTCACTTTAGGGAGCTCGGGCCGAGCCTCTAAAGGTGTCAGGCATGGGCCTGCAGGTGTGTGACCTATAGGTTGTGGTGGTTTTGTTGGTCTCCACAGTTCTTTGGCTTTACTTATGTTTTGGAGCGGCAGTTGACCTACGTCTGTGACTGCGAGACTGAGAGGTAGTTCTTGTGTTGTGTTGTCCGGGTTGGCTACTGGCGTCATGAACCAGTAGTCTGTCCCGTGTGGTGGCGTCGTGCTTTCCGGCTCGTTCTTTTCTACTGGTTGTAGCGTGTGTTAGTTGTGGTTTTACCCGTCGAGGTGTGCCATGGTATTAGCACAGTTGTTATTGTGGATAGTGAGCAGAGACTCACTGGTTGTGATTTTATTGGTTGTGGTGTGCCTTGGTGGTGCACAGTTGTGTTTGTGTTCCATGATGGTACCTCGTGTGGTAGGTACTTGTACTCGTTGTGGGTACTGGTTTCTCATAGTACGCTGAGTACTAGCCTTTTCAGGTGGTGAAGTGGAGGTCATGCGGTGAGACATTCCACTTGTATTGTTTTACCCTTCTTTAGGTAAACATCCGAATAAAGAATAGTGCGCAATGGATTGGCTACGTGATAGCCAGTCCTGTTTCCTAAGTATGTCATATGTTACATCGCGATTTAAGGATATAGAGGATTAGCTCTTGGTTAGCGGTCCTGTTATCCATGTGTTGGTAGCTTGCTAGTGAAGCTAGTAGCTTAGGCAATGGTTTGCCTGTGTGGTTTACAGCTTAGGCGACTAGCTGTTGAGGTGGTGTGCCCTGTGAGGCTTGTGGCCTAGGCTTTACAGTTTTTGGGCAGACTAGTAGGTTGGTGCTAGTGCTGTTGTCTCTTTTACTTTCCGGGATTTGTGTCAACTGATATAATTATATTCTGTGGTGAGCATGTTATGGTTTAGCTACTGGTGTTTCCTGTGAGACCCATTGGGGTTGAGGACCTTCCGTGTTATGTGTAGTTTTGGGTGGTCCCCTACTGAGCCGGTGACTTGTTGAGGCTCACTCCCTTACAGTTCTTTTCAGGGTTTGCTGATGGTGTGGCTTGTGAAGGTGTCGTGACAGACTTGTACCACCAGTAGTAGTGTTAGTAGAGTTGTGTGAGCTTGTGCTCCCTCGGGGTATGCCCCAGGTAGTTGTACTCTTCTTAATTTAGACATGTAATAATGTAATGGGACAATTGTAAATTGTTATATGCAGATATGAACACATGTTCTTTCTTGTGTCTCTACTGTTGTGGTTTGTCTTTTATATTCTTCCTGGACACGTGTGTGAGATATTCCTTACGAGACTTCGGTCTGTTCGCGGGAGACGGATCTGGATATGGACCCTTATTGGGTATGAATATCCAGGGTCGTTACAAATGAAATGGTTAGTTGTCCTCATGAAAACCACATCTCGGCTGGTGAAAACTTTATTGGTAGAAAGATCAAGGAGATGATAAGCCTTTTGATGAGGAGGATAACCAAGAAAGGCACACATCATCACGCACGAGCATAAATTTTCAATGTCAAGATGATTGGTGCTAGCATAACATAAGCATCCAAAAGAGCGAAGCCACTCATATGAAGGTGGGGTACCAAGAAGAGCTTCATAGGGATGAGCCCATTCGGAATGTTTGAAAGGTGTCAATTTATAAGGTAAGCAGCAGTAAGTACGCAATCTCTCCAATACAATTTTGGAATGTTTGAGTGGAACGTAGTGCTCGTGCGACATCAAGTAAGTGACAGTGTTTTCTTTCGACAACACCATTTTTTTGAGAGGTAGATACACGTGTGTTCATGCGTAATACCATGCTCAACAAGATAGCTAGTGATTTATCGATTAAGCTCAGACACATTATCAGTACGTATACATTGAATAGTGATATGAAACGTGGTTTGAACATAAGAAGAAAAGGAACAGAAAGCAGAGAAGACATCATATTTGGATGATAACATATAAACCCAAGTAAATCTGGTATGAACATCCACTATAGTAAGAAAAAAAATGAGTTCTTGTTCGAGAGACCACAGAGTAAGGTTCCTATACATCACAATGTAAAAGAAGAAAAGGTGTTGTTGCTTTAGAGTACTATGGGGGAATGCTAGCCGAGTTTGTTTAGCAAGAGGACATGTATGGCAAACAAAAGACAGTGGTTGTGATTTAGTGGACAAAAAGGAAGATAGTTGGTGTTGTTTTTCTGGAGACAAGTGCCCCAAACGATGATGCCAAAGCTAATATGGTGTGATTTTTTAGAAGCAAACGTCGACCGATGCAACCTCGATCATGTAAAAGTCCACCACATTCATGGCCCCACCAATCTCCTTCATCGTGACAGGTCCTTACACAATAAGTCAGATAAAAAGTAATGGAGCAGTTAGAGTTTTGTGTCAATTGGCTAATGGATAAAAGGTTAAAATTAAAAGAAGGTGTGTTGTAGCACCCCGGAAATTTTAATCCAAAGTAAATGGAAATAAATAATTTCTCTAATACCAGAGTATTTAAAACATACGTATCATTATCGTATGTGCTAAAACACATCGAAAAATTTCGTAAAAATTATAATCAACCCTAAATATTATTAATAAATGTCTCACAAAATTTGTGCCAAGAAAATCAGATCATCCAAGTTTAAGTGTTTCGTGACTTATTATCGTAATTCATGAATAAGTCGTAAAATCATTATCACACGTACGTGGATGAGTCAGAAAATTAAATACAACATATATGGACTTCAAATAATATCCTCTAATGACCCATCAAGAAATTTTGTTCAATAAAATCATTTGGGCTAGGTTTAAGAGTTATTGCGACCGATTATCTAAATAAGGAAACATGTCGGAAACCGTTAACACGAAATACGACGCAAAAAAAAATTTAATAAAAGTGTTGGAGAGATTTCCAACATTATATTTTAATGACCCAATATCTTAATTGGGCCAATGGACCACATATGACCCAAAAATCAAATGAAGCAAGAAATGCATAGAAATTCGTAACTCTAAATAGGCTGAAATTAGAAAGAGGCAATTTGAGTTGAATTGGGATGCAATCATGCATTCATGGCAACCCAAATTCGTGCCTAACTATGAGGGGAGGTTTCCTAATACCTCACACACTCAAAGGGAGGAGGAAATCATCAAAAATAGAAAATCAAACATGCCAATCCCGAAACCCTCCTTTCCTAGTTATAATAGGACTCCTAAACACCATGGTTACTTAAATACTCTTCACCCAAACCCTAGGAATGAATTTAGAACTTGCTAGGGTCATGTGGAGGAGCGTTAACATATCCTATACCAATGTGTACAGCATCAGTTAGCTTTCATTTCCACTGGTTTCATCGAATTTCATTTAGTAGATCTTGATTTATAAGCGTTTTGCCAAAGTCGCGCACTGTTAGAGTTTTTTCCCGTTCTTAATATGTTGCACATGTTTCGAGACCGAATTAGAGAAAACTCATAACATGAAAGTTATCTACTGGTTGTCCTAGACAGGTTTCATGTTGAACATTTTGTCTAAATCTCATTAGATAGAGAGTTATGAGTATGGTAAGAGGGTTACTACATGAAACTACGTTTCAGGTTGCATTTGTCTTCTACATTTGAGTTTGACTTGATTAAAGCCTATCAAAACCCACATTATTTTCTAATTCCGATTTACTGGAAGTACCCTTGCATGTCTAGGATGGTTTAAGACTGATTTCGTTATTTTTCATACACTGTACAATTTATTCTTTATTTCGAAAGCACCTTGTGTCAATACATGGCAGTTCTGGACCGCAATCCAAGAATCTGTCCTTGCTCTGCCAGGTTCTGGAGCAGATCCTGTGAACGCGACGGCTCGATGTGTCGCCTTCCGAGTTCTCGTTGAGACAGCCCGACATGTCGCGACCTGATTGCGACAAGACCTTTGTCGCGATCATGCTGTCTGAATCTGACCGCCCAGTCGCGTTCTTCACACCCCTGTGTCGCCTTCTAGCCATCCCTTCGCGGCCCATGTCCTGTCGCAATCTGACACCCTGTCGCCTTCCTTATATGGCTATGTCGCGATCTCAGGATTTTTACCTGAAACCCCATGTTTCTTACAAATCTTCCGCATATACCCGAGGTCTGTTTAAACGAGATAATCACTGTGTAAGTTGCATGTCTTGGGTCTGATCATTACATGATTGTTATTTAATGGCTTAAAATGATTAACCCATTTTAAAAAGCTTTAATTACATGAATGCTATTCTAAGTGCTCTTTAAATGTTATGATTCATCCAGGCAACTTATGATTTACTCTTCTTACTATTCTAGTTTGACTAAAATGATAATTTTGTTGCCATAAAAATCTTGCAAACCATGATTTGTTAAAGTGCATAGTTTCATGTCATGCCATCATTTTCGGTACTTTCTGTGAGTTGAGACCGATGCTTTGTGAATTGAGGCACTCGTACGTCACTACACACTTGCACATCTAGGCAGCCCCTTTCTTGGGAAATTGGAAACTCTCTACCGGTCATTCTGAATCGGTAGACTAGCGACCTTTTCACCAAGGCCTCCGTAAATCTCCTCTGACCATGGATTCCCACATGGCCGACGAGTTGGTTGTACCATTGAAGTTCCCTGAAGATAGCGTGCACTTCCTTTCTCCTCTTGTTCTCGTGAGTGTGATTGACAATCTAGACTAAAGCTATTATGTAAAGGTTTAACTAAAGTACAAATCGTACCGTCATGCTACCGAATTTATCTCTTGACCATTGTTATCATGAAATCATGTTCAATTACTTTACACATACTTACTTATTGAAACTCTCATTGGCCATTATAAATGACTGTGTGTATCTACATTTAAAAATTAAGTGAGATGCTGACAGGCACGGCGTGTGTCCAAGGGCTCCAATCTAGCCCCAAATGACGGCGAGTCATAGATATACTGTTAACCATGGGGTATAATGATTACTGGCGTTGCATCTGCGCTGGGAAAATCGTGCGTGCGTGTTGAATGATAGATACAATACCACATACACGTGACCTAGTGTACATTCTTGATGGATCTTTTCTCGGTGTACATTAGTGTCTACGTGCTTGATTAGTGTTACTTGATCGTGCTCGTGCGTGCTTGCTTGCTTGCGTGATATGGCCATCCTGCATTTAATGCAATTAATGATATCTTGCCTTTCTTGACATCAATGAAATCTTGCGTGCTTGTACAAAGTGATCTATTTCTAGTTCTCTCTTGTCATCTTGTTCATCAATCTTGTTCTATCATGATCTCTCTCTCTAGCTTGTTTTATATATCATGTTTGAACAAGTTTTATTCGTACTTGCATATCATTCATCGTACTTGCCTAGTTCTAAATGTAATCACTTATATCATTGCCCGCATATTGAGTTATAAATCCTACTGGGCTAGTTTGCTCATTCCCTACTTTTACCCAATCTAGGTGACTATGAAGTT
>JACBKR010000939.1:0-39976 GCA_014218235.1 Colocasia esculenta
GCCGAAAAGAACCTTTTATACCCTTAGGATTCCAAAGATACCCTTTTGGGGTACAAGGGCACACTTTTATTGAAGATTCTGATCGCCCTAGAAGGACACGTGGCAGCCATCAACTTTTAAGATGAAAAGTTTCCGTAGTGTGTCGACCTACCCTAGTGGTTGTGTCGACCACTGTCCCAAAGATGGAAAAACCTGTTCTGGGAGGAAGGTCCCGTGTCGACCTGCTCTTGAGTGTGTCGACCTGCTGTCCCAATCCTCAAACTGGCTGTTCTGGGAACTGGGTCTAGTGTCGACCTGCTTGGGAGTGTGTCGACCTGGGTACCTTGATCTCTGGAAAAACTGCCACTCGTGTCGACACACTCTTGACATGTGTCGACACACTCTTGACATTTTTACACTTTCCCTTTGAATCTGTGTTGATGTGTCGACACCATTGATGGGTGTGTCGACACATCTTTTGCATAAAAAGTTTGTACCTGAAAAATAAACACATATATCATTAGTTAAATGATTTATCATTACCATAAATGATAAATGTGGTTTGAAAAATACTTTTTGAGCATGACTTTCAGGTATGATGCTTTTGATATGTTTCAATTAAATTGCTTTAAGAACACTTCTTGTCATCATCAAAATAGGAGGAAATGATATGAATTAGGCATTCAACCAACATGCTGGCACTTTGCCCTGGCATCCTCTAGCTGAACTGGAATTGCTGGTTCTACTGCTGCTACCTTTGTCTGAGTTGCCTCTTCTTGGATTATAGGGCTTCGCCAACAATAAACCTCGCCCTATGCTGCTGAAGTTTTGGTCCAAACTCCAGCCACAAGTGAAAATCCACTCTTCTTTAAATTCTTGCTTCGAATAGCTTGACCTATCTTCTCAGAAACTGCTCCAGAAAGACTAATCCCATAATGCTGGAAAATCTTGGTTAGCAAATGAGCATATGGAAGGGACACATTCAATTTGCTTTTCTTGTCCCAAATCTGAGCGGTTGCGAACTTCATTCGTTCCATAATAACTTCTGCCATGTTGATACTCTGGTTCTGGATGGCCCAGAACATCATGTCAGAGTCCGCCTTGGTGCAGTGGAGAAGGTGGCACTCCTAGGAATCAAAATCTAAACACGAAATAAAGTGTAGGATTATGTTGAAAGCATTCAACTGGTTAATGTCGATCTTTCCATCCTTGAGCTTGTACTCGGGACCACTATCCCCAAACTTAGCCTGAACATCGACAGTGTTTCCCGCTGTGACCGGAGGCAGACACTCAAACAAAGACTCCAATATCTCATATGTGATATGAATCTGGGTTCCTTTGACAGTAGAGGTCAAGGACCCATCTGCTTCTGACTTCAAGCAAACATAAAAAGCTTTAACCAGTCTGGATAACTTGCCTCTGATAGAGTTACCATTTTGTCCACTTCATTCTCTGCATAGCTGCAACGATGTTGTGCATCCCATTCTCTCCAGATCAGCAATATCAACTGCCTTGTTCCCACACATCTTCGTCTTCACGGTTGTAAACTTTCCTGCTGCTCTGCGGTGAAGAAGAAGCTCCATAGCCCCCGACGGTGCCGAAAACTCCAGAAACGGCCATGGTTTTGAGAAGAGAGGGTTCTGAAAGATCGTGAAGAATATTGGAGCAAAATCCCTTAGGAATTTTTTTCCCGGAAGGGATGGAAGCTTTGAAATCGCACAGAGTCGATGCGGAGTCGATAGGGCTTATCGTCTCAGGCAAGTTGAAAGAGATGAGAGCGGGAGGTGAATCGATATGGCACTGATTTCGGGTTTTATTAGATAAAGATAAGTGACTTTTGAGGAGATGGCGCCATAAATGCGGAAAACGACAGAAAAGAGACAGGTTCGAGATGAATAAATACTTTTAAATTAACGAACCGTCACAGATATTTATGATGCATGCAATCTTTAAGGATTTTGCTCAAATTCACGGGAGAGAATAATTATTATTTTGAAATAATTAGTATTTCAGTTATATACAGATAAATCTATCACAAATTACACATGCCTAATTCCCTTCTAAGAGACGTAAATCTCTCTTCAGGTAAGGCCTTTGTGAGATATCTGCTAACTGATTTTGAGTATCAACAAGGAAATATCTATATTACCATTGGCTACATGATCACGATAAAATGATATATCTAACCTCTATATGTTTTGTCCTTGAGTGTTGAACTGGATTCTTGGTAAGATTAATTGCACTAGATTGTCGCATGTCAAGGGAATTGTCTTGATGTGTAGTCCATAATCCTCAAGTTGCTGTTAATCCATAGGAGTTGTGTGCAACAGCTTCCAGCAGCCACGTACTCAGCTTCAGCTGTCGACAATGCTACTGAATTTTGTTTCTTTGAGGACCACGAAATCAGACATCCTGCAAGAAATTGACAACATCCACTGATGCTTTTTCTATCTACCTTGCATCCAGTGTAGTCAACATCAGAGTATCCTACTAAGTTTATTTCACATGATTTTAGATACCATAATCCTAGATCATGGGTTCTAGCTAAATATCTAAAAAACCTTTGACACTAATTAAATGAGACTCTCTAGGGTCTGCCTGATACCTAGCACACATGCATACACTGAACAATATATCAGGTCTACTTGCTGCCAAATAAAGTAATGAACCTATCATATCTCTGTAGAGCTTTTGGTCTACTTTCTTACCATCCTTGTCACTGTCTAGTCTTGTAGATGTGCTCATTGGTGTTGACAGTGGCTTGGCGTTTTCAAATCCAAATTTCTTCAAAAATCTTTGGTGTACTTTGCTTGACAAATGTGGTTCCTTCATTTCCTTGCTTGATTTGCAATCTGAGGAAGTAGTTGAGCTCCCCCATCATGCTCTTTCGAATTCTCCCTGCATAAGCCTCTTAAAATACTTGCAAAGAGATTCGTCAGTAGAACCAAATATTATATCATCTACATAAATTTGTACAAGCAATACATGTTTGATTTTAGACTTAACAAATAAAGTACTATCACTTGACCCCTGATAAAACCATGATTCAATAAAAATGTACTGAGCCTTTCATACCAAGCTCCAGGTGCTTTCTTTAATCCATACAATGCTTTATGCAACTTGAAAACATGATTTGGAAAATCAATATCTTCAAAAACGGGAGGTTGTTTTACATAAACTTCCTCCTTTATATAACCATTTAGAAATGTTGATTTAACATCCATTTGAAAGAGTTTTAAACCCAATGAAGATGCATAAGCAAGTAAAATCCTAATTGCCTCAAGTCTAGCCACTGGTGCATAGGTTTCATCGAAATCTATGTCTTCCTCTTGGGAATAGCCTTGAGCTACCAGTCTGGCCTTGTTTCTTGTGATCGTGATCACACCAGCTTCATCTAATTTGTCCTGAACACCCCTTTGGTGCCAATAACAGGATGATCTGATGGTCTTGGAACAAGGGACCATACTTGGTTTCTCTTGAACTGATTAAGTTCATCTTGCATGGCTAAATCCAATTCATCATCAGACAGCGCTTCATTGACTGTCTTAGGCTCTATTTGTGATACAAAATCTAAGTAATCACAAGGAATTACGTTACCTCTGGTTCTTACCCCAGCTGATGGATCTCCAATAATGTTATCCAATGGGTAATCCTTCTTGTATCTCCATTCTTTTGGAAGATCACCATGTGATGTATCTTTTTGTTGTAGATCTTCCAAGGGTGGATCTTCCTTGTCCTCGATGGATGTGTTCTTTAACTTCTTGGACAATTCATCTGTATCATCAACATCACTATCTACTTCCTTTCTCAAGGAAGTGTTAGTTTCATCAAAGATAACATGTACTGATTGTTCATAATAAACTTCGCTTATTAAATATTCTATATTTTTTGGTTTAGAAGCATACCCCATGAATATACCTTCATCTGATTTTGAGTCTAGCTTACCAAGGTCCCTTTTTCCGTTGTTGTGGATGAAGCAAGGACATTCGAAGGTTCTGAAGTGACTGATCCTTGGTTTTCTACTTGAATAGCTCATATGCAGTCTTCTTTAGAATTGGCCTGATCATCACTCTGTTGATTATATAGCACGATGTGTTGATGGCTTCGGCCCAAAAATATCTTGGTAAGTTATACTCTGACAACATTGTTCTTGCCATGTCCAATAAGGTTATGTTCTTTCTCTCAGCAACTCCATTTTGTTGTGGTGTCCTTGGTGCTAAGAAATTATGTTCTATTCCTTGATCATCACAGAACTTTGCAAATTTCTCATTTTGAAACTCTCCTCCATGATCTGATCGAATACTGACAATGCTATACTTCTTATATTTCTGAACTTTCTTGCTGAACTAACAAAGCTATCAAATGTGTCATCCTTGTGCTCCAAGAAAGATACCCATGTAAATCTGGAATAGTCATCCACTACGACGAATCCAATGTTCTTTCCTCCAAGACATGTGGTTCTCATTGGTCCAAATAGGTCCATATGTAGTAATTCCAGTGGTTTTGAAGTTGTTACCACTGTCTTTGACTTGAAGGATGATTTAGTATGTTTTCCTTTTGCACACGGCCCACACATGCCTTCCATTTTTGTACTTACTTGGGCAGTCCTTCCACTAGATTTCTCTTGATTAGCTTTCTAATTCCATCCAAGCTACAATGGCCCAATCTTCTGTGCAAAGTTCTGTTGACTGCTCTTTGCTTGCTGCCAGACATACATCTTGATATTTCAATTCTTCTAATAGAGCACATACAAATTCTTTTCCCTGTTGGCTTCAAACACAACTGCACCATTTTTCATGATACTACACTTTGATTCTTGAAACTAAATATGATGCCCTTTGTCACATAGCTGGCTGATGCTGATAAGATTGTGCTTGAGTCCTTTTACATAAAGTACATCTTCAATAATGATTTTTTTTACTGCCAACTATTTGCAACCTATCACTGTTTCTTTACCATTGTCACCATATGTTACTGTGCCTTCTTCAGCTTCAAGGTGAGTGAACAACTTCCTGTTGCCTGACATATGCCTTGAGCATCGCGTCCAAGTACCACTTAGATGCTCGAAGGCTTCCCTGTAATGAAAACACTAAGCTTTAGGTACCCAAGTTCTTTTGGGTCCTGGTTGGTTAGTATCATCATTTCCGTTTAATTATCCATTTTATATGTTTGGTTGGACATGTTATTTTAATGTGACTTAGTTTGTTACAATGGCTACAACAAGACGTTTTACTTATTTTTTCAATTGGAAATATTTAAGATTAGACTTGTATGCAGTATCTTGTTCAGCTACAAACTTGGGTGTTAGATATATCTTAGGATGTACTACGACTTCTTCATTATCAGGAGGGGTGTATCCTAAGCCATATTTATCTTTCCTGACCTTCTAGCTCCCTTTAGTATTAATGTAGTTTTTCCGTTTGTAAACTTTTCTAATGTGCTTGATAATTTTTCATTTTCTTCTGTTAGTGTGTTAGTTTATTGATTTAGTTTACTTACTGTTTCCTGGTTTTCCAGTCTTGCTATTTGTTCTTTTTATTTTTCAAATCCTCACACACTAATTTGTTTCTTCTTTTAAGTTCAGTAACTTGTTTTTCCAATTGCTCATTTTCATATTTTAATCAGAGTTGGTGTTTTCTAAACAAGCATGATTTTTCTTGCTGACTTTTAACAGTCACACATCTTTGTATTTACTATATAGTTCGTTAAAAGCATCTTCTAACTATCGGATTCAGATTCATTGCATGATGAAAAAGATGAGTCAGAGGATACCTTATCATCAACGTTTGCCATGAAGGCCAGGTTGGCCTTTTCTTCTTTCTCTTCGCTTGAGCTCGACTCACTGTCTGAGTCACTTCTGTAGTCCCAACTGCTGCCATGGCTTTCTTTTTGTATCTTCTGAGCCTTCTGGAGCTATCTTTCTTTCTGACTTCAATCTTCTTTAGCTTCGGACATTCTGCTTTGATATGTCTGGGCTTCTTGCACTCATAACAGATGGGCTCAGCTCTCTTTGAGTTTTTACCTTCTGCCTTCTTAAAATCTTGGTTTTTCTTGAAGTGTCTCCTTCCAGACTGGTACTTATTTTTCGCAAGGATTCTTTGCAGTCTTCTGGAGAGGAGAGCTTCTTCATCTTCACTGCTCCCCATGCTTTCCTTGTTATCTGAAACTTCTTCTGATGTGTCTTCTTCAGCTTTGAGAGCGTTGGTGTTTTTCTTTCTGCTTGACGACTCTCCCAACCTCTCCATGTTGATCACATGGGTCATTAGGGACCCAATGAGTTTCTCCAGTGACATTCTTTTTAGGTCATTTTCTTCTTCGATAGATATTACTTTCGGAGTCCACGAGGCTGGTAGAGACCTTAGAATTTGTCACGCCCGACGCGGAATATCGGAGCGCAAAGGCAGTTGCAAGTGAACGGGTATAGAGCGAGTACTAGACATCAAACCATTGAACAAGAATAAATACTAAAACAATTTCATTCATTAATAATCTTTCAAATGTCTAGTACAACTACTAATATCAGAGCCATTCTATAGGGCCCAATTACATTGCAATAAAAGGAAACGACTAACTACAACTCTAAGTAACATAATGACTCGAGGGTACTCCTGGCTTCACTCTTAGTCATTCCTTCTTCGTGAGTGTATGTGTCATCCTCGGTCTCACCTGAGAACACAACATCAAATAACGTAGGGTGAGCGATAACGCCCAGTAGGACTTAAATCTCAGGCTCAAGCAGGCTTTAAATAATTAACACATTTAATGGAAGAGTATCTAAAGATAGCAGGTACAAGAGAGTCAAAATATAGCAAGAGATAGCACAACAGGTAACAGGATAGCACGATAGCACGAGATTGAGCATAGTTTCCAAAAATAGCACAAGTATCGAGTATAGCACGAATAGTAGGATGGCCATAGCACAACTAGCACAAGTATAATAATAGCACGACGAGTATAGCACTTGTTTGTCATTCTAGACATCGAGAGAGTATAGTACGTTTTGTGTTTTGATTGTCATATAGATAGTCAAGATAGATAGCACTGAGTGTAATGCCAAACACTCTGATCATTTAACTCCCATGGGCATAGTAGCACTTTCGGGCGCACATCCCAGGACCAGATCTCGGACCCTTTATATATTGCCAGGCATGGTTATATTGTTTATCTTTAGACAATCAGTCAATGGCCAATATAGAGTACCAAGAAGTAGATGAGAGCACTAGATGAATAGACGAGATTGTAGAGCGAATGTGAATAGACGAGCGAGTAGAGTACAGATGAGAGATAGTGGACATTGCACGTAATGCGACGAGTAAACTTGCGATAGTAACAGTTGCACAACATGCGCACGTCGTATCGGCAGTCAGGTGGAATTCACGATCTTCCCGCTGGCCATGTTATGCACAAGTCCAGAGGTGTGAACGCGACAGAGGCGGGAAAGGGTCGCAACAGGACAGGCACAGGGATAGCGACGGCTTACCTGTCGTTTTCTGAATGCGATGGGTAGGCTGTCGCAATCGGATCTCAGAAGGCGACATATCGGGCCGTCGCTTTCTGGTGGTCTGCGCCTGACTCTGACAGGAGTCAGACCAGAATTGGATTGCGGACCAAAAATATCAGATTTTGATACAGGGTCGTTCAGAAAATCATAACTAAATGTATACACGATGAAAAATCATGAAACCAGTGGCAAATGAAACTAGACATACGAGAGTACTTCTAGTAAATAGGAATTAGAGAGAGAGCAGGGTTTGAATAGGGTTTGAGCATGAACAATAATGAGTAACACAGAACATGGTACAGAGAGCAAGATTGATTTAATTCGAGCAACATGCTCAACAAGAATTAGGGCTTTCAGGGGCAAAAGATGCCTAACATGCATCAGTTCCTACAATAAAATTTTGTAGCATGGGATTGAGTATACAAGGAATCAAGAGTTAAGAAGAGGGTTCGGGGTCATGTAAGTTGCAGAACATGAAAAATCAAGAACTAAAGATATGCTCGATGGAAAATTATGAAACTTGAGGGTTTCGTTCCTGATAGACGAGACATCCTAAAAAAAAAGTTTCATGGCTTATGCTTGTGAGAATGCCTACCTTTGACTCGATTTGTCTTCTAGGGCTTAAAACTCCAAGAACGAGGAAAAAGCTTCAAGAACTCCTTCTCCCCACGAGATCCTCTCCTCTTGGCCTCTTCTCCACGTCCAACAACCTTTGGCAACGAGCTAGGGTCGGACAAGAGGATTTAAGAGGTGTATTTATATAAACACAAGTTCCTATTCCTACTACTACTCAAATTCCTCTTAATTCTGAGATTTCCTAACTCCACCTTTCCTCTCTTACTTTCCAATCTCTAATTGGGTTATGATAGTATCTAAATTCGTGCTAGACTATATGGGGTAGGTTTAGGAATCCAATTCCTACTCTAATTTCCACTTTTATTGCTTTAATAACCCTTTCAATTATGATATAATTAAACTCCGAATTTAGGGTATTTCTTATTATTCTCCCCTTGCAAATTCATATTTTTGACCCAATAAATTCTAGAGGATCCATTAAGTAAAGCCCATTACTCTTTTCTATTTAATGGGTTTTATTTAATGCTCTTTTCATTAAATATCCATTTAGCTATGTTTTAATCTTTATTTAAATTTTTATTTTTTCGCAAAAATTCAGGTTGCTACATCCTCCCCCCCTTAAAAGAATTTGGTCCCCCCAAATTCATATGACCTTACAGGAGAGAATGGCTTACCGAATATATCCGGGTAGTTGGGTCTGATAATTCCTTCTGGTTCCCATGTGGCTTCTTCCACTCGCGGTTATTCCATAAGACCTCACCACGTGAATGGGACGATTTCTGAGTTGTTGTACCTTCCGGTCCAATATCTTGATCGGCTTCTCTTCATACGTCATGTCCTTGTTTAACACCAGATCATCATGGCGAATGACATGTGTAGGATCGTACACATACTTTCTAAGCATGGAGACATGGAAGACATTGTTCACACTTGCCAAATTTGGCGGCAAGGCCAGTCTGTAAGCAACTTCACCAATCCTTTCAAGTACTTCGAAAGGACCAATGAATCTTGGACTAAGTTTTCCTTTCACTGCGAATCTTTGAATACCACGGGTAGGAGATACCTTCAATAGCACATGATCTCTATTTGAAATTCCAGATCTCGTCTTCTCTTATCAGCATAGCTCTTTTGTCTGGACTGAGCAATCTTGAGTCGATCTCGATCATCTGTATATCCCGGGTTGTACTTTGTACCATGTCAGGTCCTAACCATTGTTGTTCTCCCACTTCATTCCAGCACACAGGAGATCTACAATTCCTGCCATAAAGTGCTTCAAATGGTGCCATTTTAATACTCGCCTGGTAACTACTGTTGTTATAGGCGAACTCAATCAAGGGTAAGCGTTCATTCCAATAACCCTTGAAATCTATAATGCAGGCTCTTAACATGTCTTCTACAATTTGATTTGTCCTCTCAGTTTGCCCATCAGTCTGCGGTTGAAAGGCAGTACTAAAATTAAGCTTCGTACCAAGGGCAGTTTGCAGACCTTTCCAAAAATGAGAGGTGAACCTTGGATCTCGATCTGAGATAATAGATGACGAAATACCGTGCAACCGCACGATCTCCTTGACATATAACGCAGCTAGCGCCTCCACAGACCATGTACTATTTATGGGTAAGAAGTGCGCAGATTTGGTCAATCGGTCAACGATGACCCATATGGCGTCGAGCCCACACGAGTCTTGGTAAACCCATGATGAAGTCCATGCCAATGCTTTCCCATTTCCATTCCGGAATATCTAGCGGTCTGAGTACACCGGCAGGGCGCAGGTGTTCCGCTTTTACTTGCTGACATGTGAGGCAATGAGCTACATGCTCGGCTACTTCCCTCTTCATATTCGCCACCAAAATGTTCTTTTCATGTCTTGATACATTTTGGTACCTCCTGAATGAATAGTGTACTTTATTTGATGAGCTTCATCCATTAGTTTCTTTTTAGGGCTTCGTTGTCTAGGACACAAGTTCTTCCTTGGAATACTAACCTTCCATCTTCAGTCATGGCAAAATCTGGTCTGTCCGCTAAGTTTTCCTTGACACGAACCAAGAATGGATCGTTGTCCTGTTGCATCTTGATTTCCTCCAGCAGCTCGGATTGGATCTTGAGGTTGGCAATCAAAACATGATCATCCCTATGTTCAATAGTTAAGTCTAGCCTCGCGAATTGTTCAAGTAATTGCATCTCGCCAAGGACTAGACTTGAGATAGATGCCATTGGCTTTCTACTAAGAGCATCAGCCACGGCGTTTCCCTTACCTGGATGGTACTGGATGTTGAAATCGAAGTCCTTTAGATATTCAAACCATCTTCTCTGCCTCATGTTGAGTTCTTTCTGGGAGAATAGGTACTTTAGACTTTTATGGTCTGAGTAGACAGTGAATTGCTCGCCATATATATAGTGTCTCCAAATCTTCAAGGCGAAGACCACAGCAGCCAGCTCGAGATCATGTACAGGGTAGTTGACTTCATGTCTTCAGTTGTCTTGAAGAATAGGCGATGACCTTCTCCTTTTGCATGAGTACACATCCTAGCCTGATTCCTGAGGCATCGGAGTAGACCGAGAAACCTTCTCCCTCTATTGGCAGAGCGAGAATCGGTGCTGAGGTAAGACAGTCTTTGAGAGTTTGGAAACTCTTCTCACACTCTTTACTCCAGGAGTATGGATTCTCCTTTCGTGTCAGACGCGTGAGGAACAGCGATCCTTGAGAAGTCCTTGATGAACCGTCTGTAGTAGCCAGCCAGTCCTAGGAAGCTTCTTATCTCGTGACGTTGGTTGGTCTCTCCCAGTTGAGTACAGCTTCGACTTTGGAGGGATCAACAGAGGTGCCGTCCTTTGAGATGACATGGCCCAAGAAGGACACTTCTTCGAGCCAGAACTCGCACTTGCTTAATTTTGCATATAGTTTTTTGTCTCGTAAGACTTGCAGTGCGGTCCTCAAGTGATCTTCATGATCTTCTTGGTCTTTGAATATATGAGGATATCGTCGATGAAGACGACCACAATTTGTCAAGGTATGGCCGATATATGTTGTTCATGAGTTGCATAAAGGCTGCAGGAGCATTGGTTAGATCAAAAGGCATAACAACCAATTCGTAATGTCCATACCTACTCCTGAAGGCCGTTTTGAAGATATCGTCATCCTTGATCCTCAGTTGGTGATAGCCGATCGAAGATCGATCTTGGAGAAATATTGCGCTCCAGAAATTTGGTCGAATAGTTCGTCAATCCTAGGCAATGGATATTTGTTCTTGATGGTAAGCTGATTGAGTTGTCGATAGTCGATGCACAGCCTCATCGACCCATCCTTCTTCTTGACGAATAGCACAGGTGCTCCCCAAGGGGAGGTACTTGGTCTGATGAACCCCTTCTCTAGCAGCTCCATCAGTTGTGCTTTTAGTTCCTTCAGCTCGGCAGGTGACATCCGGTATGGTTGACACGATACCGGTGCAGCTCCAGGAGTCAACTCGATGGCGAAGTTGACGTCACGTTCAGGGGGAACTCCGGGTAAGTCTTCAGGAATACATCTGAGTAGTCCTAGACTATGTGAATGTCTTCTATCTTTGAACCTTTCTTTTCGACTATGACGGCCGCAAAAACCAAAACATCCTTTCCTTATCATGTTATGGGCTTTTAAGACGGAGACTAGAGACATCCGCTTCTTATGTCTAATCCCATTGAATGCTAATTTAGGAAAGTCACTAAACATCACCCTTCCTTTCTTACAATCGACGCTTTCCCCATATGTGGACAACCAGTCGGCTCCTAATATGACATCATACCCTTCCATGGACATACATACCAGGTCGGCCTTTAGGTTATGGTCTCCGATCATTACATCGGCAGATGGAAAGTTGGTTTAGTTTCTCCTTCTCCCCCAAGGGTGTTGTGACAGAGAATTCACCACCCATGGTTGTAGGTTTTGCAGTCAGGTATCAGCAAAGTGTTGAGATATGAATGAATGAGTAGCTCCAGTATCAAATAACACAAATGCTGGCAAAGAAAAGACTTGCAGAGTACCTTCTACCACGCCACCTTCCTCGATGGTTTCTTCATTGTGCAGGGCTTGCAGCCTGCCCTGTTTCTTAGGCATAGCAGTGCGCTTCTCATTTTCTTTCAGCATCGGGCACTCGGGTATGCGATGCTCACGACTTCCGCAGCGCAGACACGCTCCAGCTTTTCTCCAGCATTCATCAGCCGTGTGACCAGGCTTGTCACAATGTTTCCAGTGGCTCTTCGTTGGAGTGTTGGGGATGAAGACCTTGAGTTTCCTATCCTGGCTGGATCCCTCAGTTGGGTGGAAAGGACGCTTTTTGCCGTTGGTCGGCTTGGCAGATGCTGGTCCCGATGTCATTTCTTTCTTTACGAACTTCCCCTTGATACGGTCGGTGAAGTCCGTAGCGTCTTCCAGTAGCTGGGCCTTCTTAACCATCTCGGCATAGGTTTGTATGTCAAGAGGCGCCAGTTGAGTAATGTACTGAGGCTTTAGGCCATTTAGAAAGCGCTTAGCCTTCATTCCTCAGTGTTGATCAGATGTAAAGCATAGCGTGCCAGTCTAGAGAACTGGGCTTCGTATTCTGCTACCGTCAGGCTTCGCTGTTTAAGAGCAGAGAATTCATCAGCTTTCTTTTCCTGTACTCGTTCAGAGAAGTACTTAGCATTATAAGCTTCCTTAAATTCGGCCCAATAAATTGGTCGTTATCCTTGTGGCTT
The DNA here is from genome assembly GCA_014218235.1 of Colocasia esculenta. NCBI lineage: Eukaryota > Viridiplantae > Streptophyta > Magnoliopsida > Alismatales > Araceae > Colocasia > Colocasia esculenta. Next base: position 12,765 of record JACBKR010000939.1, read on the forward strand.
CCACGGACTCCCACCATGCACGGGCATCCTTCTCCAGTTGAAATGTTGCTAATAGGAGTTTGTCTCCGTCCGCACATTGCATTACACGGAAGATCCTTTCCGTTTCCTTTAGCCAGTGCTCCGCTTCATCTGGATCCGTAGACGACTGAACCTAGGCGGGTTCAGTCCCCTGAAATTTCGATGCAGCTCGCCTGCACCTGGCTGGTTCCTCCGCGGTTACCACCACCTCTGGGTGGCTTGTGTCACGTCCCGAGAATTACGCAGCGGATAATGGTTCGAAGAATTCGGGTCGATATCCCGAGACGTGGACAGTCGGCAAATAAGCCTCTAGCTAGCACGCACTAAATGTGTATCAACACAACATCATAATAGGGCCCAAATGTTGAACTCAATAAAAAATGTATTCAATTTCAACTCAACTTATAAAAATTGGAAACTAGTACAAGACTGAGACTCAAATAAAAAGGAAAGTACATTAACCCCTCACTTCCTACTACAGGTTATAACTCTCAAAATAAACTACGAAAACTAGACTCATAATTGGGACGCTCTTCACTCGGATGCATTCCCATCCTCGACTTGCTCTTCCTCTTGAACTTCATAGTCACCTAGATTGGGAAAAGGTAAGGATGAGCAAACTAGCCCAGTAGGATTTCTATCTCAATGTGCGGGCAATGATATAAGTGATTAACATTTTAGAACTAGGCAAGTACGATAATGATATGCAAGTACGAACAAAACTCATTAAAACATGATATATAAAACAAGCTGGATAGAGTGAACAAGATAGAATAAGATTTTTGAACAAGGTGCCAAGAAGAAGAACTAGCAATAGATCACTTTGCACAAGCACGCAAGATTTCACTTGATGTCAATAGTTTTCAAGAAAGCAAGATATCACTAGTTGCAATAAATGCAGGATGGCCATATCACGCAAGCAAGCAAGCAAGATTGCACAAGCACGTTCAAGTAACACTTGTCAGGCACGTAGACACCAATGTACACCAAGAAAAGATCCATCAAGAATGTACACCAGGACACGTGTATGTGGTTATGTATCTAACATTCAACAAGCAAGAAAGTACTCCCAGCGTAGATGCAACGCCAGTAATCTTATACCCCATGGTTAACAGTATATTTATGACTCTCCGTCATTGGGGCTAGACTGGAGCCCTTGGACACACGCCGTGCCCTATCAGCCATCTCATGTAAAATTTTAAATGTAGATACCCACAGTCATAAATAATGGCCAATGAGAGTTCCAAAAAAATAAGCATGTGTAATGTCATGTTCATGATGATGATGAGAAGAATAAATAAATTGAACATGATCCATGAGGACAATTGTCAAGAGATAAATTCGGCAGCTGAATGATAAGATTTACAATTTAGCTCAATCTTTACATTAATAGCTTTAGTCTAGATGCAATTCACACTCACGAGAACAAGAAGAGAAGGAAGTGCACGCCCTAGATGTATAAGTGTGTAGAGATGCACATGTGTAAATTCACAATCCGTCGGTCTCAAACTCTCGGAAAAACACTTAACATGATGGCAAGCAATGAACAATGCATTTAACTACAAATGAGTTTACAAGATTTTAAGATAAAAATTATCACTTAAAGCAAGCTAGAATGGTAACAAGAGTAAATCACAAGTTTCATGTATGATCACATCATTATGAAAGCAATTAGAATAATATTCATGTAATTAAGGATTTTTCAATGGGTTAAACACTTTTAAGTCATTAAGTAGACATCATGCAATGATTTGACCCAAGACTGCAATATTTGCAAAGGTAGTGTCGACACAATCCACACTGGTGTCGACACCATGCTTCGAACATAAAGCAAAAACATGAAAAACTGGTCAGGTAGTGTCGACACTAGTTCAAGTAGTGTCGACACTAGAGACAGGTTCCAGAAAACCTTCTGGAAAACATGAGACAGTGTGTCGACACTAGATCAGGTAGTGTCGACACTAGATCAGTTTCCCAGAACTTTCTGGGTCAAACTGGGACAGTGTGTCGACACTAGATGAGGTAGTGTCGACACTAGAGAGCTTTCCCAGAACACTTTCTGGGCTGCTCTGGGACAGGGTGTCGACACTAGATGAGGTAGTGTCGACACTAGAGAGCTTCCCAGAACACTTTCTGGGCTGTTTTGGGACAGTGTGTCGACACTAGATGAGGTAGTGTCGACACTAGCTGCCCTCCATGACAAAACACATGGTCAAGTGTGACCCGAAAATATGTCTCATGCAGCGATTCACTTACCCAACTTATAACTCTCTAACTAATGACATTGAGACGAAACGTTCAACACGAAAGATGACGTGGACAACTAGTATAAGAACGTTTCTGCTGAGGATTTGATCTAATTCGGTCTCGAATCCCGAGAAAACATATGAAGAACAGAAAGTCAAGTGTAGCCCGAAATCCCAGTATCATGCAGTGACTCTCTTCCTCCACCTGTAACTCTCTAACAAAGGACTTTTTGACAAAACGTCCAACATCAATCATGATCGTGACTTCAATTAGAAAAACTTTCGTGAAGGAAGATTAGTCAAATTCAGTCTCGAATCATGTGCATAATAAGAAGAACGGGAAAAACCCTAACAGTGCGCGACTTTGGAGAAACACTTATAACTCAAAATATACTCATTAGAATTCGATGAAACCAGTGGGAAACGAAAGTTAACTTGATACTCTACACCTTGGTTTAGTATATATTAAGGTTTGGCCCGAGAAAACCTACCTTTTGGGTTGAAGAAGTCTCGTTTTTTTCCATAAAAACCTGTGTTCAGACCACTTAGAGGAGAACGCTTACCACTCCGTATATACTGCATGGAATTTGGGCGTTCCACTTGGGTTAGAACGTAGACTTGACCCTATTTCCAGGGGTATAAGCCTTGGAAGGTTTGGTTTAGGTTTGACTCACCTTTGGTCCATTTCAAGATGATGGTCTGTGCAGGTCACAACAGACGAAACAGGGGAAGAAGAACAACTTGGTGTGGATGATCTCCTGCTCCCCAGCCACCAAGCACTTCTCCACACGACCCCAGGAAGTTCTAAAACTCGTTCCTAGGTTTGGTGAAGAGTATTTAAGCAACCATGGTGTTTTAGGAGTCCTATTATAACTAGGAAAGCTAAGCTGCGGTTTTGACAGGGCAGTTTCCTATCTTTTGAGGATTCCTTCCTCCCTTAGAGTGTGTGAGGCTTTAGGAAACCTCTCACCATAGATAGGCACGAATTTGGGTTGCCAAGAATGCATGATTGCATCCCAATTCAACTCAAATGCCTCTTTCTACTTTCAGCCTATTTAGAGTTACGAATTTCCATGCATTTTCTAGCTTTATTTTATTTTTGGGCCAAATAATATCCATTGACCCAATTATGATATTGGGTCATTAATATATAATGTTGGAAGTCCCTCCAACACTTTTATTTAAATTTTTGATTGCGTCGTATTTCCGTGTTAACGGTTTTCCGACTTGTTTTCCTAATTTGGATAATCGGTCACAATAACTCTTAAGCTAGCCCAAATGATTTTTATTGAACCAATTTCTTGATGGGTCATTAGAGGATATTAATTGAAGTCCATATATGATTTTTATTTAATTTTCCAACTCATCCAAGTACGTGTGATAATGATTTTCGACTTATTCATGAATTACGATAATAGGTCGCGAAACACTTAAACGTGGTTAATACGATTTTTATTGGCACAAATGTTTTTGTGAAACTTTTAGTAAAAATGTTTGGATTGATTTATAATTTTTACGGATTTTTCTGATGTATTTTAGCTCCTACCATAATGATACGTATGTTGAACACTCCGATATTATGGAAATTATTTATTTCTATTTATTTTGAATTTTTATGTAATTAAAATATCCGGGGTGCTACACCCTCCCCCACTTAAGAGAATTTGGTCTCCAAATTCATAGATCAATAATTACCTTTTGATAGTTATGATTCTTGAGCTCGTTTCGGATTTACGTCTTATAACTTGTTTCCACATCGTGGATGCTAGTCCAACATGTACACCTATGGCCACCGTACTATTCATTTGGTTCCTTCCACTCATGTTTTCTTTCACGGTTTACATAACTACATCTTAATCCTCCGGATGAACTATGGTATAATTACTAGATTATTCCTAATCTCTCCTTAATGATCTCCCCCACTTAGAAATGTACTAATAAGAAAAACATCATAAGATCAGTCTAGGCGTTTAACAATCATACCTCCTTCCGGAAGCTCCACTTGCGGCATTGCATTCACCCGTCCTTGACGCTTTACCACTTCTTGGTTCCTTCCAGCTTGGTCTTTTAGCATAGGACAGTTCGGTATACGATGTCCATGACTCCCACATCGCAAGCAAGCCCCGGCCTTCTTCCAGCACTTGTCCGCATGGTGCCCAGGCTTGTTGCAAAATTTACAATACTCCACCGTCATTTCTTCTTCTACTTTGATCTTTTTCTCCATGCCATAGTCCTTCCCAGTGGTTGCCTTTTGTTGTTGTTATTATTGTTATTGGGGAAAGTTCCAGTTGTATCGACTGCTCCCCTTTTTGTAAAGGTCGGCTTTGAGATGTCCTTTCCCCTCATGCCTTCCACCTTAGCCATAGTATCTTCTACCAGTTGAGCTCTTTGGACCATCTCAGTGTAGGTTTGGATGTTGTGTGGTCCGAGCTTTTCAATGAATATGGGCCTGAGCCCATCCATGAAACGATTGGCCTTTAGTCTTTCCGTGCCCACCAGATGTGGGGCGTACACAGCCAGTCGTGCGAACTGAGCCTCATACTCAGCCACACATCCTTTCTGTTTTACTGCGGAAAACTCCGCTGCCTTCTTCTCCTTGACTCTCTCAGAGAAATATTTTCCTCGAAATATCTCCAGGAATCCGGCCCACTCCAGTTCAGTTACGTTTGGCAGGTGGGCCGAGGTGGCCTTCCACCATGCTCGAGCATCTTTAGTAAATTGGAAGTGGCCAATACCACTTTCTCTCTGTTGGTGCATTGCATTACTTGGAAAATCCTTTCTATCTCCTCTTGCCAATTTTCTGCCTCATCTAGGTCAGGGGATCCAGAGAAACGAGGAGGGTTCAAACTCCTAAAATTTCGGTGCAGATCACCGGCTCCGTTCCTTGCAGCTGCAGCCTGATTTCCAGTCTGAACTACATTTTGCAGGGCTTGCGTAAGTCCAGCCACAGTGTCTTGCATAGCTTGCCACTGGTTGCGAGCCATTGCAGTTATGTGAGAGTGTTACGAGGATTCCTGAGAAAAGGATGGAAACCAATTAATGTCTCCAGATACATTATAAGAGTTAATGGGTAGGAGTGTTTAATTCTTTCTAACATATTCCCAGTCTCTACCCATTCTCACCAGTAACTGTATTTAATTTTTCATGACCTAGGTTCCATAGGTATCTCCTATTCCTGAGACATATCCTATTTGGTATTCCTAGGCTCTGATACCACTAAACAATCACGTCCCGAGAATTTCGCAGCGGATATTATTGATTAATTAAAGTCGATATCCGAGACGTGAACAGTCGGCAAATAAGCCTCTAGCTAGCACGCACTAAATGTGTATCAACACAACATCATAATAGAGTCCAAATGTTGAACTCAATAAAAACTGTATTCAATTTCAACTCAACTTATAAAAATGGAAACTAGTACAAGACTGAGACTCAAATAAAAAGGAAAGTACATTACCCCTCACTTCCTACTACAGGTTCTAACTCTCAAAATAAACTACGAAAACTAGACTCATAATGGGACGCTCTTCACTCGGATGCATTCCCATCCTCGACTTGCTCTTCCTCTTGAACTTCATAGTCACCTAGATTGGGAAAAGGTAGGGGATGAGCAAACTAGCCCAGTAGGATTTATATCTCAATGTGCGGGCAATGATATAAGTGATTAACATTTTAGAACTAGGCAAGTACGATGAATGATATGCAAGTACGAACAAAACTCATTAAAACATGATATATAAAACAAGCTGGATAGAGTGAACAAGATAGAATAATATTTTTGAACAAGGTGCCAAGAAAGAACTAGCAATAGATCACTTTGCACAAGCACACAAGATTTCACTTGATGTCAATAGTTTTCAAGAAAGCAAGATATCACTAGTTGCAATAAATGCAGGATGGCCATATCACGCAAGCAAGCAAGCAAGATTGCACAAGCACGTTCAAGTAACACTAATCAAGCATGTAGACACCAATGTACACCAAGAAAAGATCCATCAAGAATGTACACCAGGACACGTGTATGTGGTTATGTATCTAACATTCAACAAGCAAGAAAGTACTCCCAGCGCAGATGCAACGCCAGTAATCATTATACCCCATGGTTAACAGTATATTTATGACTCTCCGTCATTGGGGCTAGACTGGAGCCCTTGGACACACGCCGTGCCCTGTCAGCCATCTCATGTAAAATTTTAAATGTAGATACCCACAGTCATAAATAATGGCCAATGAGAGTTCCAAAAAATAAGCATGTGTAATGTCATGTTCATGATGATGATGAGAAGAAATAAATAAATTGAACATGATCCCATGAGGACAATTTTCAAGAGATAAATTCGGCAGCTGAATGATAAGATTTACAATTTGGCTCAATCTTTACATTAATGGCTTTAGTCTAGATGGCAATTCACACTCACGAGAACAAGAAGAAAGGAAGTGCACGCCCTAGATGTATAAGTGTGTAGAGATGCACATGTGTAAATTCACAATCCGTCGGTCTCAAACTCTTGAAAAAACACTTAACATGATGGCAAGCAATGAACAACATTTAACTACAAATAGGTTTACAAGATTTAAAGATAAAATTTCTCTCACTTAAAGCAAGCTAGAATGGTAACAAGAGTAAATCACCAGTTTTATGTATGATCACATCATTATGAAAGCAATTAGAATAATATTCATGTAATTAAGGATTTTTCAATGGGTTAAACACTTTTAAGCCATTAAGTAGACATAATGCAATGATTTGACTTAAGACTTGCAATATTTGCAAAGGTAGTGTCGACACAATCCACACTGGTGTCGACACTATGGTTCGAACATAAAGCAAAAACATGAAAACTGGTCAGGTAGTGTCGACACTAGTTCAAGTAGTGTCGACACTAGAGACAGGTTCCAGAAAACCTTCTGGAAAACATGAGACAGTGTGTCGACACTAGATCAGGTAGTGTCGACACTAGATCAGTTTCCCAGAACTTTCTGGGTCAAACTGGGACAGTGTGTCGACACTAGATGAGGTAGTGTCGACACTAGAGAGCTTTCCCAGAACACTTTCTGGGCTGCTCTGGGACAGGGTGTCGACACTAGATGAGGTAGTGTCGACACTAGAGAGCTTCCCAGAACACTTTCTGGGCTGTTTTGGGACAGTGTGTTGACACTAGATGAGGTAGTGTCGACACTAGCTGCCCTCCATGACAAAACATGGTCAAGTGTGACCCGAAAACATGTCTCATGCAGCGATTCACTTACCCAACTTATAACTCTCTAACTAATGACATTGAGACAAAAGTTCAACACAAAAGATGATGTGAACAACTAGTAGAAGAACGTTTCTGTTGAGGATTTGATCTAATTCGGTCTCGAATCCCGAGAAACATATGAAGAACAGAAAGTCAAGTGTAGCCCGAAATCCCAGTATCATGCAGTGACTCTCTTCCTACGCCTGTAACTCTCTAACCAAGGACTTTTGGACAAACCGTCCAACATAAAAGATGATCTCCACTTCAATTAGAAAAACTTTCGTGAAGGAAGATTAGTCAAATTCAGTCTCAATCACGTGCATAATAAGAAGAACGGGAAAAACCCTAACAGTGCGCGACTTTGGAGAAACACTTATAACTCAAAATATACTCATTAGAATTTGATGAAACCAGTGGGAAACGAATATTAACTTGATGCTCTACACCTTGGTATAGATATATTAAGGTTTGGCTTGAGAAAACCTACCTTTTGGGTTGAAGAAGTCTCGTTGTTTCCAGAAAAACCTGTGTTCAGACCACTTAGAGGAGAACCTTACCACTCCGTATATACTGCATGGAATTTGGGCGTTCCACTTGGGTTAGAACGTAGACTTGACCCTCTTTCCAGGGGTATAAGCCTTGCAAGGTTGGTTTAGGTTTGACTCACCTTTGGTCGATTTCAAGATGATGGTCTGTGCAGGTCGCAACAGACAAAACAAGGGAAGAAGAACAACTTGGTGTGGATGATCTCCTGCTCCCCAGCCACCAAGCACTTCTCCACACGACCCCAGAAAGTTCTAAAACTCGTCCTAGGGTTTGGTGAAGAGTATTTAAGCAACCATGGTGTTTTAGGAGTCCTATTATAACTAGGAAAGCTAAGCTGCGGTTTTGACAGGGCAGTTTCCTATCTTTTGAGGATTCCTTCCTCCCTTAGAGTGTGTGAGGCTTTAGGAAACCTCTCACCATAGATAGCATGAATTTGGATTGCCAAGAATGCATGATTGCATCCAATTCAACTCAAATTGCCTCTTTCTACTTTCAGCCTATTTAGAGTTACGAATTTCCATACATTTTCTAGCTTTATTTTATTTTTGGGCCAAATGATGTCCTTGACCCAATTATGATATTGGGTCATTAATATATAATGTTGGAAGTCCCTCCAACACTTTTATTTAAATTTTTGATTGCGTCGTATTTCCGTGTTAACGGTTTTTCCAACTTGTTTCCTAATTTGGATAATCGGTCACAATACTCTTAAAGATAGCCCAATGATTTTTATTGAACCAAATTTTTCTTGATGGGTCATTAGAGGATATTATTTGAAGTCCATATAGATTTTTATTTAATTTTTCGACTCATCCAAGTACGTGTGATAATGATTTTTCGACTTATTCATGAATTACGATAATAGGTCGCGAAACACTTTAAACGTGGTTATACGATTTTTCTTGGCACAAATTTCTTTGTGAAACTTTTAGTAAAAATGTTTGGGATTGATTTATAATTTTTACGGATTTTTATGATGTATTTTAGCTCCTACGATAATGATACGTATGTTTAAACACTCCGATATTATGTAATTATTTATTTCCATTTATTTTGAATTATTATGTAATTAAAATTTCCGGGTGCTACACTTGTAGTATGGCACGAGTCAGTTCCTGGAGGGATTGTTGCATGCCTCTCATCTGGGCACTTCCGCAGTCATTGTAGCTGGTTAGTTCCTAAAAAATAGTTTGATAGTTATAATGCTGATTAAAAGTTCAATTTGTGCGTGTGTGTGTTTACTTAGTTAGTTACCCATGGTTCTACCCACATCTCTCATAGGTAGGATTACTGACTCTTAGTCGAGGCTGGTCAACCTAGATCACCCTATACTTAGAATAACCTAGGCTCTGATACCACAAAACTGTCACGCCCTGACGCGGAATATCGGAGCGCGAAGGCAGAGCCAAGTGAACGAGTATAGAGCGAGTACTAGACATCAAACCATTGAACAAGAATAAATACTAAAACAATTTCATTCATTAATAATCTTTCAAATGTCTAGTTACAACCACTAATATCAGAGCCATTCTATAGGGCCCAATTACATTGCAATAAAATGAAACGACTAACTACAACTCTAGGTAACATAATGACTCGAGGGTACTCCTGGCTTCACTCTTGGTCATTCCCTCTTCGTGAGTGTATGTGTCATCCTCGGTCTCACCTGAGAACACACATCAAATACGTAGGGTGAGCGATAACGCCCAGTAGGACTTAAATCTCAGGCTCAAGCAGGCTTTAAATAATTAACGCATTTAATGGAAGAGTATCTAAAGATAGCAGGTACAAGAGAGTCAAAATATAGCAAGAGATAGCACAACAGTAACAGGATAGCACGAGATTGAACATAGTTTCCAAAATAGCACAAGTATCAAGTATAGCACGAATAGCAGGATGGCCATAGCACAACTAGCACAAGTATAATAATAGCATGACGAGTATAGCACATGTTTGTCATTCTAGACAGCGAGAGAGTATAGCACGTTTTGTGTTTTGATTGTCATATAGATAGTCGAGATAGATAGCACTTGAGTGTAATGCCAAACACTCTGATCATTTACTCCCATGGGCACTAGCACTTCGGGCGCACATCCAGGACCAGATCGGGCCCTTTATATATTGCCAGGCATTGGTTATATTGTTTATCTTTAGACAATCAGTCAATGGCCAATATAGAGTACCAAGAAATAGATGAGCACTAGATGAATAGACGAGATTGTAGAGCGAATGAATAGACGAGCGAGTAGAGTACAGATGAGACATAGTGGACATTGCACGTAATGCGACGAGTAAACATGCGATATGAACAGTTGCACAACATGCGCACGTCGTATCGGCAGTCAGTGGAATTCACGATCTTCCCGCTGGCCATGTTATGCACAAGTCCAGAGGTTCGACGTGATTCAAGGTAAGAGCGAACTTCTAATAGCGTTGGATCATATCGATCCCTAAAGGTGTAATGGGTGTTAGGGTACAACCGGCTCGTCGACCATGTGAGAATCCATGATCAGAGGAGACTTACGGAGGCCTTGTGCAAGGGTTCACTAGTCCGGCGAAAGGAATATCCGACGGAGAGTTCACCACAAGCCAAGTAAAGTGTGTATATAAAACAGGTGCTCGACGTTCTAGAGGAATTCTAGAACAGTGGAGCGTCGATATTGGTATATGAACAACACAAGAAACGAATACAAGTCCTTTAAAATAAGGCAAGTAATATACTTTATTGCAATAATTTACCAGATACATTGTGAGATATTTTCTGCCAAATTTCAGCCCATATGGATGGTTCATGTGTGTGCATGTGTAAGAGAAATCATAACTAGAAATAAGTTGTGAATATGTATTTTTAAATCATTCAATGTAGCTCCATTTTTTTAAAACAAATTTTTACTGGGGTATAACTGACAGCAACACTTTTTATGGGTTTTCATCAAAAATTCTGTGAACGCGACATAGGCCAATGAGGGTTGCTACAGGGGTAGGCAGATCGCGACATGGGTACTGTCGCGACGGCCTTGTGAACGCGACAGAGGCGGGAAAGGGTCGCGACAGGACAGGCACAGGGATAGCGACGGCTTACCTGTCGTTTTCTGAATGCGATGGGTAGGCTGTCGCAATCGGATCTCAGAAGGTGACATATCGGGCCGTCGCTTTCTGGTGGTCTGCGCCTGACTCTGACAGGAGTCAGACCAGACATTTGATTGCGGACCAGAATATCAGATTGATACAGGGTCGTTCAGAAATCATAACTAAATGTATACACGATGAAAAATCATGAAACCAGGGCAAATGAAACTAGACATACGAGAGTACTTCCAGTAATAGGAATTAGAGAGGGAGCAGGGTTTGAACAGGGTTTGAGCATGAACAATAACGAGTACATAGAACATGGTACAGAGAGCAAGATTGATTTATTCGAGCAACATGCTCAACAAGAATTAGGGCTTTTAGGGCAAAGATGCCTAACATGCATCAGTTCCTACAATAAAAATTTCGTAGCATGGGATTGAGTATACAAGGAATCAAGAGTTAAGAAGAGGGTTCGGGGTCATGTAGGTTGCAGAACATGAAAAATCAAGAACTTAAGATATGCTCGATGGAAATTATGAAACTTGAGGGTTTCGTTCCTGATAGACGAGACATCCTACAGAAAAAGTTTCATGGTTTATGCTTGTGAGAATGCCTACCTTTGACTCGTTTTGTCTTCTAGGGCTTAAACTCCAAGAACGAGGAAGAAGCTTCAGAACTCTCCTTCTCCCCACGAGATCCTCTCCTCCTTGGCCTCTTCTCCAAGTCCAACAACCTTGGCAACGAGCTAGGGTTGGCCAAGAGGGTTTAAGAGGTGTATTTAAAAATACAAGTTCCTATTTTTACTACTACTCAATTCCTCTTAATTCCGAGATTTCCTGACTCCACCTTTCCTCTCTTACTTTCCAATCTCTAATTGGGTTAGGATAGTATCTAAATTCGTGCTAGACTATATGGGGTAGGTTTAGGAATCCATTCCTACTCTAATTGCCACTTTTATTACTTTAATAACCCCTTTCCAATTATGATATAATTAAACTCCGAATTTAGGGTATTTTCTTATTATTCTCCCCTTGCAAATTCATATTTTTGACCCAATAAATTCTAGAGGATCCATTAAGTAAAGTCCATTACTCTTTTCCATTTAATGTTTTATTAATGCTCTTTTCATTTAAATATCCATTTAGCTAGGTTTTAATTATTTTATTTCAATTTTTTATTTTTTCCGCAAAAATCAGGTTGCTACAGAAATTTTCTTACCATATCTCCCATTTCATAGTTCTTTCCAAGACCAGCCATCCATTTGTGATGTCTGTAAATCGCTGTACATCCGTGTAATTATTTCTCCTTACTGCATCTAGAACCTCTCGTACTGTGTCACCAGAATGTCTATTCTTATCTCCTTTACTTTATCGGTGCCCTCATAGGTGATTCTCAACTTTTCCCACATCTCCATAACAGATTTGCAGGCTGAAATTATGTTGAACTCTTTCTTACTAAGAGTGCAACACAGTATGCTCTTAGCCTTACAGTTGAGAGATATCTCTTCTTATCATCTTCTGTCCATTTGTCTTTCTCACATGTAACCAGAAGATCTCCTTCTTCTATAATAGACCAAATCTGATAATCGAGCCCTTGAAGGAAAAATTCCATTCTTGTTTTCCAGTAGGTATAATCTTCACTATCGAACAATGGTAGTCTGTTGACGGACTGACCCTCGAATGCCCTTGATCTACCATTGATCTCTTTTCTTCAGATCGTTAGATCTTCTTTGTCGAAGAGATTCGCTCTGATACCACTTGTTGCCCAGCTAGCAAGCCCAGAGGGGGGGTGAATGAGATTCTTAAAAATGATTATCTAAACCTATCAACAAAAACGTTCACACAAAACACTACGTTTGATTGTTAGTGTTAGTAGTAAGAAAACAACAATCACAAACAAGCAACCCACTACACAAGGATTTTATCCTGTTTCGGACCTCTTCTCCACAGAGTCCTACGTCCAGTCCCTGAGCAACAACTCGGGATTCCACTACCCAAAGGTATAGTCCCCCTCAAGGACACTTACACATCCATCCACAGCTGGCCTTCTTGTCACGTCCCGAGAATTACGCAGCGGATATTAATTATTCAGAATAATTCGAGACGATATCCCGAGACGTGAACTTGGCAAATAAGCCTCTAGCTAGCACACACTAAATGTATAACAACATACATCATCATAGGGCCCAATATTGAACTCAACTAATCTTTTATTCAAATCTCACTCATTGTATTCCAAATGGAAACTATTACAGGACTAAGACTCAATAAAAGAAAAAGTACATATACCTCACTTCCTACTACATTGTTCTAACACTCAAAATAAACAACTATAGATAACTCATAATTAGAACGCTCATCACTCAGACGCGTTATCATCCTCGACTGCTCTTCCTCTTGAACTTCATAGTCACCTAGATTGGGTAAAAGTAGGGAATGAGCAAACTAGCCCAGTAGGATTTATATCTTAATGTGCGGGCAATGATATAAGTAATTAACAATTTAGAACTAGGTAAGGACGATGAATGTCATGATATGCATGTACGAATAAACTCGTTAAAACATGATACATGAAACAATCTAGAGCGAGTGATTATGATAGAACAAGATTTGTGAACAAGATGACGAGATAGAACTAGTAATAGATCACTTTGTATAAGCACGCAAGATTTCACTTGATGTCAAGAACGCAAGATATCACTAATTGCATTAAATGCAGGATGACCATATCACGCAAGCAAGCAAGAATGTACGAGCACGATCATGCAACACTAATCAGGCACGTAGACACTAATGTACACCAAGAAAGATCCAACAAGAATGTACACCAGGACACGTGTATGTGGTTATTGTATCTATCATTCAACAAGCAAGCAAGACTCCTTGCGCAGATGCAACGCCAGTAATCATTATACCCCATGGTTAACATTATTTTATGACTCTCCGTCATTAGGGCTAGACTAGAGCCCTTGGACACTCTCCGTGCCCGGTCAGCATCTCATATAAAATTTTAAATGTAGATACCCCCAGTCATTAATAATGGCCAATGAGAGTTTCAAGATGTAAGCATGTGTAATGTCATGTTCATGATGATGATGAGAACAATAATAATTAATTTGAACATGATTTCAGGATAACAATGGTCAGAGATAAATTCGACAGCATAACGATACGATTTATACTTTAGTTTAATCCTTACATTAATGGCTTTAGTCTAGATTGTAAATAACACTCACGAGAACAAGATGAGAGAGGAGGTGCACGCTATCTCCAGGGAACTTCATGGTACAACCAACTCGTCGGCCATGTGGGAATCCATGGTCAGAGAAGATTTACGGAGGCCTTGGAGAAAAGGTCACTAGTCTACCGATTCGGAATGACCGGTAGAGAGCTTCCAAATTCCCAAGAAGGGCTGCCTAGATGTGCAAGTGTGTAGTGATGTACGCTCTCAATTCACGGTCTCAAACTCGCGAAAAAACACTTAACATGATGGCATGCAATGGACAATGCATTTAACTACACATGGGTTTACAAGATTTTAAGATATAATTATCATTTAATCAAGCTAGAATGGTAACAAGAGTAAATCACAAGTTTCATGAATGATCATATCATTAAGAAAGCAATTAGAATAATATTCATGTAATTAAGGCTTTTTAAATGGGTTAATCACTTTTAGGCCATTAAATAAGCCATCATGCAATGATCAGACCTAAGACATGTGAATTACACGCTAAATATCATATTTAAACAGACCTCAGGTATAGTAGTAAGTTTTGCAAGAAAATAAGTGGGGTTTCATGTAAAATCCTGAGGTCGCGACGGACCCTTGTAAGGGTCGCGACTGGGTCAGATCAGAACGCGACAGTGCCTTGTAAGGATCGCGACAGGCTTGTCTGATCAGGCAAGCAGTTCGCGACGGTTCATATGAGAAGGCGACAATGGTATTGCACAACACGACAAGGGGGTCAGAACAGGCAAAGAGATAGCAACGGGGCGCTCGTTGCGTTCAGAACGGGACGGGTTTGCTGTCGCGACAAGACCTCAGAACGCGGCCTATCGGGCCGTTGCATTCACAGGGTCTGCGCCTGAATCCGACAGAGAAAGGACATGTTCTTGGATTGCGGTCCAGAACTGCCTTATATTGACACAGGGTGCTTCAAAAATAGAGAACAATTGTACAGCATGAAAAATAACGAACTAGTTTTAAACAAACCTAGACATGCAAGGGTGCTTCCAGTAAATCGGAATTAGAAACAAGGATGGTTTCGATAGGCTTTAATCAAGTCAAACACAAACGTAAAAGCCAAGTGCACCCGAAAACGTAGTTTCATGCAGCGACCCTCTTACCATGCTTATAACTCTCTAACTATTGACATTTAGAGAAAATGTTCAACACAAAACATGACAAAGACAACTAGTAGAAAAATGTTAATGTTGTGGTTTGCTCTAATTCGGTCTTGAATCACATGCAACTTATAAAGAATAGGAAAAGCCCTGACAGTGCGCGACTTTGGCAAAACGCTTATAATTCAAAATCTACTCATTGAAATTTGATGAAACCAGTGGGAAATGAAAGTTAACTTGATGCTCTACATATTGGTATAGGATATGTTAAGGTTTGGCTGGAGAAAACCTACCTTTTGGGTTGAAGAATTCTATTTTTCCTGAAAACCATGTTCAGACCACTTGGAGGAAAGCGCTTAATACTCCGTGTATACTGCATGGAATTTGGGCATTCCACTTGGGTTAGTACGTAACCTGACCCTCTTTCCAAGGGTATAGGCCTTGCAAGTTTGGTTTAGGTTTGGCCGACCTTTGATCGACTTCAGTGGACAGTTTGTGCACGTCGCAGCAGACGAACGGGGAAGAAGATGTCCTTCTTGTGGTCGATCCACAGCTCCCCAGCCCCCAAGAGCTCCTCCACACGACCCCAACAAGTTGTAAACTCGTCCCTAGGGTTTGGGTGAAGAGTATTTAAGTAACCAAGGTATTTAGGATTCCTATTGTAACTAGGAAAGAAGGTTTGCGGGATTGGCTTGTGTCTTTCCATAATTTGAAGGTCTCTCCCTCCATTAGAGAGTCTTGGCCATCAAGCAACCTCCATGGGTGGGTAGGCACGAATTTGGGTTGCCAAGACTGCAAGATCTCTCCCAATTCAACTCTAATTGCCTCTTTTTAATTTTAGCCTATTTAGAGTTACAAATTTCTATGCATTTTCTAACTTTATTTGATTTTTAGGCCAAATGTTGTCCATGGCCCAATTATGATAATGGGTCATCATATATAATGTTGGAAGTCTCCCCAACATTTTTAATTATTTATGGTTGCATCGTATTTTCGTGTTAACGGTTTTCCCGACTTGTTTCCTAATTTGGATAATCGGTCACAATAACTCTTAAACCTAGCCCAAATGATTTTTATTGACCCAAATTTCTTGATGGGTCATTAGAGGATATTATTTGAAGTCCGTATATGATTTTTATTTAATTGTCTGACTCATCCGAGTACGTGTGATAATGATTTTCGACTTATTCATGAATTACGATAATAAGTCGTGAAACACTTTAAACTTGGCTAATCCAATTTTCTTGGCACAAATTTCTTTGTGAAACATTTAGTAATAATGTTTAGGGTTGATTTATAATTTTTACAGAATTTTCCCGATGTGTTTTAGAACATACGATGATGATACTATGTTTAAATACTCTAGTATTATGGAAATTATTTATTTCTATTTATTTTGAATTTTTTTATGCAATTAAATTTCCGGGTGTCTACACTTCTCTTCTTCACCTGAGAGAATACAACACCTTGGAACTCAGGTCTTCCTTCAACACGAACGGAATAAAACACTGTTTCAACAGGTCCTCTCTTCACCTAGAAAGGAACTTCACAGGAATGTGAATAAGGGCGAAATGCCCCTAGACCTGATTTACAACAAGTATCAGATCTTAGGCTGAGACTGAGAGAGAAAGATCTACAAAAGTAAAGTCTCTCAGAACTCAAATGGCTCTCTAAAAGATTTTGACAAGAACACAGAGAGCAAGAGCACGAGGATTGGAATGAACAAGGCTCTTCTACTAAGACTGTTTGGCTTGAACGCTTCTCTCTCAGTTGATCGTTTTAGAAGAATTTTTCAAAAGAGTTCTTCAAGAGTCTTGAATCTTGTATTTTTATCTTCTCTTGAGCAATAGTCGTTGATATGTCCATGTCTCTATGCTCTGGGATACGTTAGACTGCATGGTATTGTAGAGCTTCCAGTCAACGGTTCTTTACATTACACGCATGCAAAGAGAAGATCTTTCTCGATATCCTTCATCTTCCATTTTTTTCCAACGTTGTAAACGGTTTGTGCTATCAGAGACCTGCATACAATAATGCTAATGATAGACAGCTATGCTGTCTCTTGTTGTCAGTCAACGTCAGAATAATATACATCACAATAGAAATTCAATTGTTTTCCAAAGATGTTTCTAATATAAGCATAGGAATAGAAGATGTATTGGCATGCATTGTGCAGTGAAATGTTCAGTCATAATAAATGCATGGATATCGGAGAAAAGCGAGGGAAGACTTTTGACTTTCAAAATATTTGAAATATGTTTAAATATCAAGCCATTATAACTCATGAAATCGTTGTGAGTATGACTTATGAAATCGTTATGTGAATGAGTCGTTGTTTATGTAAAATCGTTGCACATGTATAAACAAATCGACATGTACATAAATCGTTATACAATCATAACTAAATCGTTGTAGAGACAAATCGTTATGAGAGTATAAGCAAGTCGTTATTGTGAGTTGTTATAACCAAATCGTTGTTTCACTTATCGAGTCGATGTAGTGATCAAATCGTTGTTTTGCTTTATCGAATTGTTGCACAGACCAAGTCGTTGTTGTGACTTATTGAATTGTTACAACAAGCAATCGTTGTGTAACTTATCGAGTCGTTATACTGACCAAGTCGATGTGAACTTATCAAATCGTTATGAAGACCAAATCGATGTGGAACTTATCGAATCGTTATGAAGACCAATCGAAGTGGAACTTATCGAATTGTTATGAAGGCAAATCGTTGTGAGTCCAAGTTGTTGTTCTAAATCGTTACAAGAACCAAATCGTTGTGAGATCGAAATCGTTATGCTCACTTAGCGAATCGTTGTGAGAGCAAATCGTTATTCTCACATAGTGAATCGTTGTGAGATCGAAATCGTTGTTCTCATTTATCAAATCGATGCGGCGATCAAATCGTTCTACTCACTTATCGAATCGTTGTGATATCGAAATCGATATGCTCACTTAGCGAATCATTGAGATCGAAATCGATGCAACACTTATGAAATCATTATGAAACGAAAATCAGTATGATACCCAATAAATCATTGTGGAAATGAATCGATAGAAGTGTGGAAATCGTTATGATTCTAATGAATCGTTGTAACATAAAGAAAGTCGATGTGTACTTAGACAAATTCGTGATCTGAACTTTAAATACTACAGGGTAAGAATACTTACAAGTTTTGCTTGATTTTCCGTGATTTATTTCCTGTGTTTAAGCTTCATAAAAACTTGTTAGATCATACTTTATTTGAGTTTTGTTAACACACCATAGATATGTAATTTATTTAATTACATGGGGATGAATTTGATCATCAGATTTTACTATAGAGTTGCTTCCAGGTGTAGACACGCCAATTTGGCAGCACATCGAGCAAATTCCATTTTATACCACGATGCCTGAAGTGGATCTTCTCAATTAACCTCTTGAGTGATTTTCCTATCTTTCTAGATTTTTCTAGGGTTTTTAGGAATTTATTTTCCCGAGGTCTGTTGAGCTTCATTTATTCGCGGCCAATACAACGGACGCCCTTTTCGAGTGTTGATCTGCATCCGAAATGTTAAACGTGAATAATGCGCGTCCACCTGTCCCGCCGCGATTCAAAGTCAAAGATTCGGGCTGCGCCCTGTCAGCAACATTTAATGGACACCACGTCAATAATCATGATTTTTTTAGAATCACGTCCGAGCAGCCCGCCGCATTTTATAAACATCAAATCAAGGATCAGTTTCGTCAAAGATTCGATTTGCCTAAGAAAACGTGGCGAGCCGCCCAGACGCGGTTTACAACATAGCTATAACCTACGACCATCATGAAAATGTCAAGTCAAACGCAAATCGAGAGACCTTCTGAATCGCGACGTGTCAGATAGACGCTTTCATTCCCTATAGGCGTCCGCTGTAAAGGACACGATTTTGGCTATAAATATAGACCCAAGGGGTCCTCATTTGGAAACCAATCTCAACCACGGCGAAGCCCTGCCAAACTCCCACCCTGACCTCCGAACTTCAACTCTCCAATTCTTCAAGGCGGGACCCTGTCGGACCGGAGGCTTACGTTCTGGAGTCGAGGTGGAGCACGCACTCCGTCCTTGCGTCGTCTTCCTCGCGTGGCGAAGTTTCCAAGCGCGGGAGCACGGCAGGAAGAGCTCCACCGGCGTTCCTTCCATTCTCTCTCCATCTTCCGCCGCCAACGGGCTATGCCGCCGCCTC
This sequence comes from Colocasia esculenta, assembly GCA_014218235.1. Classification (NCBI taxonomy): domain Eukaryota; kingdom Viridiplantae; phylum Streptophyta; class Magnoliopsida; order Alismatales; family Araceae; genus Colocasia; species Colocasia esculenta. Next base: position 32,439 of record JACBKR010000939.1, read on the forward strand.
CGTCCACCATCTTCTTCATTTCTCTTCTTCTTTAGAACATGCATTTTACACTTCTACACACACACATTGCATCTCCTCATCCCCTACTTCTTAGGGGTTTAACACCACCTCCATGAGGTGTGTTAGCCTCCATTTGCATGTTTTGATATTTCTCTTCCATTTGCATTACTACACCACATAGCCTAATCTCCGTTCACTTGTTTTCTTGTCGTTTTCTTGTTGCAAGGTAACCCAATTGAATCTTCTTCGTCGGCCGACCGCGGAAGAAGGAAGGAGAATCCACCACAAAACTCCCGCGCTTTTCTTCGTTCGGAGGTAAGTACACGTAACCTTTCCTTTCGTCCGTTACATTCGGTCCCACGTGCACCTGGCGATCGCGATCTACACATCCATTGTGCACACACACATGTTTTCATTTTTACCTCATTTTCACTTCTTTCTCCGTCATCCCATCTTTTAAAACTTTCTTTCTTTCCCTTCTTCTTTCTTTAAAAATCAACATTTTTTCGTCGTGGGACCAGTGTTTTCCGAAGAGTTGAGGAAAACACTGTCTACAACTTGGCGATCACGATGGGACCCTCTTCTTTTGATTCCGGTTACCTCCTTCGGCACCCATGTGTGCCCCTCCTTTGGCACCCACGTATGCCCCTCCTTCGTACCCCACGCGGTACCACCTCCCCTTTCCGCACCCCACGAGGTGCTATTGAGATCCCGTTGTCATTACCACTTTGTAGTCGTATTTTTCTTTATTTTTCGCTACACTTCTCGCATGAAATTTGTGATTTAAAAGAAGAAAAAAAATCATCTTGTTCCCCTCCCCGTGTACTTACTTTTATCTGAAGAAAGCTTCTCCATTCGGGTTTTTACTTCTTCCTCTATAAATTGTGGAAAGCATGCTTGTGTGATTTACAGTCTTTCTTCTTGTCCTCGTTGCATGTTTTATTCGCGTCCAGTACAACAACACTTTTTCTATTCTTGCTTTACACGGTGGTCTGATTGGACGCTATTTGTGACAGAGTCCGGAGGGAGTTGCCTCGGCTCTTATAGCTTTCAGGAGCTGTCAGATCCGCGGCCAACAGAACGGACGCCTTTTACTGAACCGCGACCACTATACTGGACGTGATTCAGTCTATCACAGAGCGCCAATCTTTCTGCCATTTGTGCTACCTTTGCATTATTTTTGCATTTGTAGGGCATTTCGGCCGAGGCCTCCTCCTCCCCTCCTACCTACCTAGGATCCACACACTTTCCCCGGTGGGGCTATCTCCCCTTGGGTATTCATTCTCATTGGGCTAGAGAATCCTCATCGGGACCTCCGTAAGTCCCGTACCCCGTGGATTCCCTCACAGTGGACCGAGCCGTTTGTACCACCCCGGTGACCCGAGCTAGAACCCCATTTCGCGAGAGGAAGTTGCTTAGAAAACCCCGAAGTTGTCATCTCACCTATTTTAGGCCCATACCCATTTGGAGAGACACATCATAATTAAAATCCACGTTAAGTCTTATTGAATACGTTAAGTGGACGTAATCATATCCAAGTGTGTGATTTAAAAGCCATTAACTCCTCTCAAACTTGTTTGAGTAGTTGTCTGTTAGTTGCTTGTTAAATTACATCGTGTGTTTTTCTAGAATTTTGCATGCAGCTTCGTTCCGGTCGATCCCTCTTGTAGCACCCGGGAATTTTATTATATAAAAAATTCAAATAATGGAATAAATAATTTCCATAATATCTATGTATTTAAAACATACGTATCATTATCGTATGTGCTAAACACATCGGAAAAATCTGTAGAAATTATAAATTAACCCCACACATTATTCCTAAGTGTTCCACAAAGAAATTTGTACGACGAAAAATCTGATTGAACCAAGTGTACATCACATGGTGACCGATATCCAATTAGGAATCAAGTCGGAAAACCGTTAACACGGAAATACGACGCAATCATAATTAAATAAAATGTTAGAAATACTTCTAACATTATATATTAATGACCCAATATCTTAATTGGGCCAATGGACCACATATGACCCAAAAATCAATAAAGCTAGAAAATGCATGAAAATTCGTAACTCTAAATAGGCTGAAATTAGAAAGGGGTAATTAGGGTTTAATTGGGATGCAATCATACACTTTTAGCAACCCAAATTCGTGCCTACCCATCCATGGAAGTTGCTTGATGGCCAAGACTCTCTAATGGAGGAAGAAATCATCAAAAATAGGAAACCAACATGCCATCCCGCAACCCTTCTTTCCTAGTTACAATAGGACTCCTAACAACATAGTTACTTAATACTCTTCACCAAACCCTAGGTATGAGTTTTAGAACTTGCTGGGGCGTGTGGAGGAGTTCTTGGTGGCTAGGGAGCTGTGGATCGACCACAAGAAGCTCATCTTTCTTCCCCGTTCGTCTGCTGCGACTTGCACAAACCACCTTCTTGGAGTCGAGCTAAGGTAGGCCAAACCTAAATCCCATCGTGCAAGGCTTATACCCCTGGAAAGAGGGTCGAGTCTACTTCCTACCCAAGTGAATGCCCAAATTCCATACAGTATACACGGAGTATTAAGCTTTCTCCTCCAAGTGGTCTGAACACAGGTTTTCTGGAAGAACGACTTCATCAACCCAAAAGGTAGGTTTTCCTCGGGCCAAATCTTAACATCTCTATACCAAATGTGTAGAGCATCAAGTTAGTTTTCATTGCCCTCTGTTTTCATCTAATTTCATTGAGTAGATTTTGAATTATAAGCGTTTTCCCCAAGTCGTTCACTGTTAGGGATTTTTCTCCTGTTCTTTGTATGTTACATGTGATTCAGACCGAATTAGAGTAAACTCATAACATGAAAGTTATTCTAATAGTTGTGCTCTTAAGTTCTTGTGTTGAACATTTGTCTAAATGTCATTAGTTAGAGAGTTAAAAGCATGGTAATAGGTTGCTGCACGAAACTACGGTTTTAGTTTACACTTGGTCTGATGTTGTGTTTTCGACTTGATCAAAGCCTATCGAAACCATCCTTATTTTCTAATTCTGATTTACTGGAAGTACCCTTGTATGTCTAGGTTGTTTTAAAATTGGTTTTGTTATTTTTCATACACTCTACAATTTGTTCTCTATTTCGGAAGCACCCTGTGTCCATATATGGAAGTTCTGGACCGCAATCCAAAGCACTGTCCTTGCTCTGTCAGAGTCAGGCGCAGAACCTGTGAACGCGACGGCCCAATAGGCCACGTTCAGAAGTCTTGTTGCGACAGCTCACTAGTCGCTTTCTGAATGCGACGTGCGCTCCATCGCTATCGTGCTGCCTGATCTGACCGCCCAGTCGCGTTCTTCACAACACACTGTCGCCTTCCTTGTATGTGCCTGTCGCGACCTGACCCAGGCCTGACAGCCCCATGTCGCATTCCTTGTATGTGCCTATCGCGACCTGACCCCTGGGCCTGACAGCCCTGTCGCTATCCTTATATGCCCATGTCGCGATCTCAGGATTTTACCTGAAACCATGTGTTTTCTTGCAATTTTACTGCATATACCGAGGTCTGTTTAAACGTGATATTTACTGTGTAAGTTGCATGTCTTGGGTCTGATCATTACATGATTTTTATTTAATGGCTTAAAAGTGATTAACCCATTTAAAAGCTTTAATTACATGAATGCTATCTAAGTGCTCCTAAATGTTATGATCCATTCGTGCTACTTATTGTAGACGCGAGATTTGGCCCATCTCCCGCAAGGCTATTTTGGCCCATTAAGCCTCGTTTGACCATGTGTTGACCAGCCTCGGATCTCATGTAGACGGCAGCATCGATGGCCGCCGACTACAGGTCGGCGCAATCCCCCTAGACGTTGACCCAAGTTGGCGTCCACCTCTACGGACGTCTGCATGAGGTTGGCGGCTTGATCCCTGGACGTCAATAGGGTTTACCAGGTCTGCGCAACTAACCCGAGATCCAGCCCACTTGCCCCATTGTCTCGCCCATGCAGCGCATGTGGCCGTTCCCAACGGGTATATGGGCCACCTAGGCACCTCTTGACCCAGTAAAAAGCCTACATGGCCTCTACCCATTGGTTGGAGCTTAAACACATAGATTGCCACATGCACAAGTGTGTTTCTTCACACTTGAGCATCCAATGCTCTCACCCCGAGCTCACTGTCTATATAACTCCCCCTTGGTCCCTCTGAACAGGGGGAGAGGCTGGACGTCCATATGCTCAAGCTTTGAGAGAGAGAGAAAGTTGCACCCAAGCTTCACCAAGTCATCCTCTACTTCCTCTCAACCTTTGGGACGTCCAAGGAGTCTTCTTTGGAGTTGAAGGAGCCTCTGCACGAGCTAGCATCACCAGCAACGAGGATCACCTCCCCCCTCTTCCTCTCTTCTTCCTTTTCTCTCTTAAATACTTGCATGTCACACACTTTCCCACACACTCTAGGCACGTAGGGCACCTTCCTACACACCTAGAAAGGGGTTTCCCAACCAAAAACGGAGGGAAGAAGGGTGGTCATAACATTGGCCACCCTCTTCTCAAGTCCGCAACCGGTACGGGACTCTCCTTTTGGGCCTTCCACCTTTCGTTTTGAACGTTTGCTGCACTATTTAGGGTCTAATTGAGTCTTGTTCTGTGGCAGGAACGATCCAAGAAGACCGTGGAGCTCTCTTCCTTTGGCCGGCTGAAGGAGGAGAAGTTGGAGCTTCACCATCACCCGCGACGCGAGGCTGCTACATCCAAGTGATCAGAACAACCCCTTGGGCACAGGTAAGGCCCTGGCGATCACAATCATCTCCCTTATATCACCGGTTTTCTTTGTTTTCTCCTCAGTCAACACAGTCAACTTGGGGTCAACGAGGTCACCGGCACATTTCTCCATCGCCAACGAAGGAGCGGCACGTCCGTGAACCACCGTCGGATAAGGTCACACCAGTCGGCATTCGAAGACGGAGGCGAAACGAAACGTCCACACCTTATGATTAATCTTCCTACTGTTCTACATGTTTAAATGATAAGGTTATCATAAATCATGCAAACCATGTGTAGTTAAATGCATTGTTCAATTCGTGCCATCACGTTAAGTGCTTTCCGCGAGTTTGAAACCGATGGTTGTGAATTGAGACACGCGTACCGCACTACACACTAGCACTGTTAGGTAGCCCCTTTCTTTGGAAATTAGAAACTCTCTACCGGTCATTCCGAATCGGTAGACTAGCGACATTTTTACTAAGGCCTCCGTAAATCCCTTCTGACCATGGATTCCCACATGGCCGACGTTGTTGTACCATTGAAGTTCCCTGGAGATAGCGTACACTTCCTTTCTCTTCTTGTTCTCGTGAGTGTGATTTACAATCTAGACCAAATCCATTAATGTAAAGATTGAACGAAAGTATAAATCGTACCGTTATGCTACCGAATTTATCTCTTGACTATTGTTTCATGAAATCATGTTCAATTTACTTATTAATTATTCTCATCATCATCATGAACATGACATTACACATGCTCACTTATTGAAACTCTCATTGGCCATTATTAATGACTGTGGGTATCTACATATAAAATGTTTCATGAGATTGCTGACAGGGCACGGCGTGTGTCCAAGGGCTCCAGTCTAGCCCCAATGACGGCGAGTCATAAATATACTGTTAACCATGCGGTATAATGATTACTGGCGTTGCATCTGCGCTGGGAGTCCTGCTTGCTTGTTGAATGATAGATACAATACCACATACACGTTCCTGGTGTACATTCTTGATGGATCTTTTCTCGGTGTACATTAGTTTCTACGTGCTGGATTAGTGTTACTTGATCGTGCTCGTACATTCTTACTTGCTTGCTTGCGTGATATGGCCATCCTGCATTTATTGCAATTAGTGATATCTTGCGTTCTTGACATCAAGTGAAATCTCGCGTGCTTGTACAAAGTGATCTATTGCTAGTTCTATCTTGTTAATCCTTCTAAATCTTGTTCTATCTTGTTCACTCCATCTAGCTTGTTTTCATGTATCATGTTTTAACGAGTTTTATTCGTACATGCATATATGACATTCATCGTGCTTACCTAGTTCTAATTTTAATCACTTATATCATTGCCCAGTACATTGAGATATAATTCTACTGGGCTAGTTTGCTCATTCCCTACTTTTACCCAATCTAGGTGACTATGAAGTTCAAGAGGAAGAGCAAGTCGAGGATGGGAATGCGTCTGAGTGATGAGCGTTCCAACAATGAGTCTATCTTAGTATTTACATTCGAGTGTTAGTACATAGTAGGACGTGAGGAATAAGTGTATTTTTCCCTTTTATTGAGTCTTAGTCCTGTACTAGTTTCCATTTGAATACAAGAGTTGAGATTTGAATAAAAGATTAGTTGAGTTCAATATTTGGGCCCTATGATGATGTTGTTTACATTTAGTGCGTGCTAGCTAGAGGCTTATTTGCCGACTGTTCACGTCTCAAAATATCGACTAGAATTAATTAATTAATATCTGCTGCGTAATTCTCGGACGTGACAGTTTAGTGGTATTAGAGCCTAGGAATACCAAATAGGATATGTCTTAGGAATAGGAGATACCTATGGAACCTAGGTCATGAAAATTAAATACAGTACCTGGTGAGAATGGGTAGAGACTGGGAATATGTTAGAAAGATTAAACACTCCTACCCATTGACTCTTATGAAGTATCAGAGACATTAATTGGTTTCCATCCTTTCTCAGGAACCTCATAACTCTTGCACTCAACAGCAATGGCTCGTAATCAGTGGCAGTTATGCAAGAAACCGTGGCTGGATTGACCCAGCACTACAAAATATTTCAGGCTGGAAATCAAGCTGGAGCTGCAAGGAATGGAGCCGCTGACTGCACCGCAATTTTAGGAGTTTAACCCTCCTCGTTTCTCTGGATCCCCTGACCCAGACGAGGCAGAAAACTGGCAGGAAGAATAGAAAGGATCTTCCAAGTAATGCAATGCACTAATAGGGAGAAGGTGGTACTGGCCACTTTTCAATTTACCAAGGATGCCCGAGCGTGGTGGAAGGCCACATCGGCCCACCTGCCTAATGTAGCTGAACTGAGTGGGACGGATTCCTGGAGATATTCCGGGAAGTATTTCTCTGAGAGAGTCAAGGAGAAGAAGGCAGCGGAGTTTGCCGCACTGAAACAGAGAGGGATGTCCGTAGCTAAGTATGAGGCTCAGTTCGCACGTCTTGCGGTGTATGCCCCACACCTGGTGGGAACTGAAAGGCTTAAGGCTAATCGGTTCATGGATGGGCTCAGGCCCATGTTCATTGAAAGGCTCGGACCACACAATATTCAAACTTACACTGAGATGGTCCAAAGAGCTCAGCTGGTAGAAGACACCATGGCCAAAGTAGAGGGCATGAGGGGCAAGGACAACTCCAGCCGGTCTTTGTCAAGAAGGGAGCACCTAATATTGCTCCAACCTTTCGTAACAACAACAATAAGAGGCTGAATGCCGGAAGAGATGCTGCGGGAGACAAAAGAGTTAAATGGAAGGTAGGCAGTTGGTTGAAAACTGCAAATTCTGTGAT